>JBAFWW010039979.1:6503-27773 GCA_036873685.1 Agapornis canus
ATGGCAGGGTGGTTGGAACTTGATGATCTTAAGGTCCTTTCCAACCCTAACTATTTGATGATTCTGTGATTCATGAGCTGAGTGTGGTTAGTCAGAGCAAGCCCCAGCCTTAAACTGCTTGGAAAGCAGCCTTCATCAAATTAGCTTTAAGGGGACTTAGAAAGGAGTCTTAAAAGGAAGATGGTTAAGTGGATCTTCATCAATTTCTAAACTGATTTACTTGAATCAATGCAATTTTTAACTGCTGCCAAGCCACACTTCTTTAAAAGCTGTGGATATTCCACAAAACAGATATCAGCACCTCCCTTTTTCAAGGGTTTAGGACTTGGTCCAACAAATCACTTAAGCTTGGGCTTAACTTTAAGTACATGAATACCTCATTAACATCAAGGAGACTATGTTAACTAAAGAATATGTGTAAAGTGCTTTCCTGGACTGTGGCCGCAGATACTACAGTCATTGTTGCTAGGTAAAAATATAAGCCAGACAAAGTGTTTCCGCAAGAGGATAGCATGATCTGAAGAATTACTTGACAACAGAAAACTCTGAGAGCAGGAAAATGATTGACTGATTATTTTTCCAATTCATGAGAACCCATGGGAGCATCTAAATCAACTCCTCCTGAAAGCTGCAGGGTGACTTCAGACCAGTGATTAGAGCCAAGTGAAATGTTTTGATTGAGAATAAATTAATTCAAAAGCACTGTTTTGGCTAAATGGAAATCTTTTCTTGACCTATTTTGATTTCTTCTAATTTTTCATTTCCAAAGAAAAATCCCAAATGAAATTTTTTAAATTTTATAGAAGTTTTTAAACTAATGTACATTTCCTTTTTTTTTTTTATCTGTGGGAAGAGAGTACTTCTTAAATGAAAGTGTGGTAGAAAATCCAAAGAGAACAACACATAATTTTTAGCAATATCCCACTAGGAATAGAGATTTTTAAAATCATGGGGTTTATTTGAAAGGATTGTGTTTGGGTTTTTTTGTTTTCTTTTTTCTTCTGTTGGAAATATAACAACTTAAAAAAATACTTTATTTTAAATGTGGCAAATTTTTGTCAAGGAAAAAAAATGAAAGAACCTGAGTGAAATGAAGGACAAATTGCCTCTGTTCTACATCTCACAAAATAAACTTTTTTATTCCCCCCTAGCTCTCACAGTTATCTAAAACTATTGAACTGGGAATTCTCACCTTCAAAGAACTGCAAGGAAACAACAATTTGCAAATAAAGAGTTTCTTCTTGTCCCAAATTGAAAGGGAGGGTTTTTTTGGACAGGTTCAAACATTTTTGTGATCAGAATGTTTTCTTTCCAAAATCACAGAATAACCAATTCCTGTTGTCAGGGTATTATTGTATTTTATGCTACAAAGACATAGGAAAATAACACACAGGCTGACATCACTGCATTGTGTGTCTTTGGGAGACTCTTCCTTCAAGCACTGTTTCCCCACAAAGTCAATGAACCAAAGAATAGTCTTATGCCACAGTGGTCCTATTTTAAGATGGTGTGTAACAGTATTCCCCTCACTTGCCTTGTGCTTATATAAGAAGTCACTGCTCATGGTAACAACCTAATTTCCTAGAGTTGGAGCTATCCTCACCCCAGTGGCCTTTGCTTAGTACCAAGTACTCCAGAACTATTCAATCAACCACTATTGTATTGGGTTTTAATGAGTTTAATCGATTTTGATTGTCTCAGGGGCTGCACTGACAGCTTTTTGTCAGAGGCTTGATTGTGTTGTAAAGTCAGGACGCACATAAGGGGTTAATGAAAGGCCTAGAATGAATTCCTATGGAAGAAGCTAATGATGAGTAAAAGCAAACAGTTTATTTGACTTGAAACAGGTTATAAAGGGCAATAATTGTTTTAAATAGAAAGCTGTTGAATTATAATTGAAAGTAATTGAAACTTACCTGAAATATTGAATAAAACATTAGATATTTTAAATGGTGTTATCTTTACAATTACCATTGGAAATAATTGCAGCTGAAGCCCATGAGCTGTTGTGAGAAGAAGATTCACCTAAGGCCCATTGTTTTCCTCAGTCATTATGTAAAGTATTTAATGAGGAGGTATTTATAAATAAGTGGCAGTAGGTGTTTCTGATCTGGTGTTTCCTGAGAGAATGCCAGTCCTATTAAGGGTGAGAGTGGAAGTAAGTAAGGGGCAAGTTTCTGCTATACTCACAACCATTGCATTAGAAATTAGGCAAGAGGTACCTCCCTGGCAGTCTTTCTGCCTTGTTTATTGGATTTGGGGAGTTGAGGAAATTTTCATGGCTGTGTCTTGCTATTCTAAAATGTTTTTTTCCTGAATGCTTTCAGGTCACTTTATGCACTTTGTCCTTTTTCAACTACCTTGAAAACAAGAAACTCTTCTCAGCAAAAAATATAACATTCCTTTGTCACAGCACTCATAGTTTGTCACATCAACGTATGCATCTATTTTTGGTTTGGTATCAAGAGTTATAACTGCCTTAACTTACTTCTTTCAAATACAGGCGTTTCAGAGCAGAGCTCATGGAAGACATGTTACATGGCTGCTAAGCTCTAACCCGAATGTCTGACCAGGTATGGCTATGTACTATCTTCTCTGGAGGGGAAAGGTTTGAATAATCAATGTGTAGCAGACTATGGCTTCATGATGTGTGACATTCTGCTAGTTATATATGCATTATATAATTATGTTCTAACTCATGTGAGATTATGTGTAATTTATGTATGTTGTATATGTATAACAACTGGGCTTGACGAACTTTTGAGGAAGCAGCCATGATAGGAGAAAAGCAGCATTTCTCCTACAGTAATATCTCCACAGGTTTTAATTGGCCCATACACAATAAGTAATTTGCCAAGTTCTCCTAATGGCCATGGGCCAAATTTTCTGATACAAAGCACTGAAGGAATTGAATTTTAATGATTTCAGGTTTTTTTGGTCCCATGGAAATAAACCACTTCTCCCTCCCCTTGGTATAGAATTGGATATTAGATATTAGTCTGCTAATGTTACATTTCCTGTGGACTAAAGTGAGGAAAGAGGAGGAGTATCATTGAAACATCAGTTGGGGAAAATTGCTGAAATGGAGTGGCAGATGAAGAGGATCTGAATGATGGCTTTATCTGTAAGAGAGAGAACGGTGAATGTAAAACACATACAGAGGAAAAAGCAGCTGAGATTCAAGAGAGTAATATAAGCTGTAGCAGTCTGCTAATATTGCTGAAGGATCTATTAACAATGGGATGATTTCTTCCCAGATGATCATCTGTTCTGTCTTAGACTAGTATCTAACAAAGTCATATATTGGGCATCTGGCTTCTGTGTGGTTTTTCTCTTGACGGACAAATTAGAAGAGGGATTTTGCTCTCTAATATAGCTTATAAAACCTGTCATGTTTGACAAGGGCAGAGGGAGCAAGTGAGAACCAGTAGAAGGGGAAAGGATTGATCCTGTGATACCCTGGGCCATGCCTGTGCTTCACTTCATATTGTGAGGGGAACTGAGCAGACTGCAGGGGAAGGTTCAGTGTATCTGGACAACTCCAGGTGCTCTTTTAGCATGCAGTGACATGTCAGAGTTTCTGGTTGTGTGCTTGAACTGTGTGCTCTTTGTAACACCCTAATGTGATATCTCCTGGGGAGTAAATGCTGAGATGAGGGCAGCAGATCCACTCTGTCACAAGCTTTTCTACTGATGTGCCTGTGCCATTTTCACGGCTCTGTGTCTGCAGATGTATCTCTTCCCACAATCCCACCCTGACTATTTAGTCTAGGTCAGCTGATCCTCTCATTACTAGTAACAAACACACTCATACAATGGGATGGCTTCTTTAAAAGAAGCAGTATAATTTCCTCATCATTTGAGCTCTTTCAGTGTGACAGAAAACTAACTGCAAGCAGGCAATGAGTTGATCAATTTCATTTGGATCTGCAGTGAAAGGTCTGACTTACCTTCCTTAGGAGACTGGGAGGCAAGGATTAGAATTTGATTCAAGGAGCCCTTGCGGACAAAGTGATGTAAAACTGGTGCAAGGATCTGTTGGCGACTGGAGAAGCTGGGACATCATGGCTGATTTTTATGGTGCAATTTCCAAACTCCCCCAAGCTTGTCTTCATTCTTTTTTTATTTGTGCTCTCAAGTGCTCTGTGATGTGTCTATCTGGGTATTATGCAGGGTGAATAGTGGGAGAATGCAAGTTTAAATTGTAAGGAGGAAAGGAGAGAAGCACTCGCTAAAGATGTCTAGACACCACGAAGAGTAATTAGCCAGGTTTAAATTCTGCCAGCAAGTATATATGGCAGGAAATACAAACATAAGCAGAGCAAGAGCTATCAGGCTTCACTTGGCTCCTGCCACTTCATCAGGGCTAATTAAAGTGTTCTTCCCTGAGTCCTTAAAGAGATTGGCTATGACAGCAAGCAATTTTAAGTAAGATGTACTAGTCTATAAGGTGTGGCAGGGGGAAGCAACAGGGAAGTAGCAATCTGCATTGTCAATTCCCATCTCTATAGGCTCAGTGGAGAGCATTTGAAGCTGAGTGAAGCAAGGCCAAAGACAAGGCAAATGGATGCTCTCAAGTTAACTTGTATTGCCATACCATTTGCCACATCTGAGGTGGAAAGGTCTTGAATGTCTGCAAGGTCCTGACCATGCTTCTCATGCTCGTATGCTGTGGTTTCAGTCACACAATGTAATCATAGATTGTATTTGCCACATGTTCCCCAGAGTGTGGCTGTGAGAAGGTGCATGTCTGCATGCACCATACAGCCAGGCAAGCCAAGTAGTAACAATGCTTTTAAGAGAGCATATTTCTAAAGGCACTGAAGGTAGAGGCTCCTTCACTCTCTTTCATTGCCCTCTCCATCATTTCCATAATGAAGTCACCTTGTTTCCCAGTGCTTTGGGAGAAGAATCACAGGACACTGATGATTTGGAAGTTACAGTTGTGATCATATCATGAAATAAGATATTCAATTCCAGGTTCATATAAAAGAGGCAAATGAAGTTTGTGAAGATAATCCTATGCTTTCTGAAGTTTCCACTTTGCAGACAGAAAATGTAAATAAGCATATGTATGATGTAGATACATCAAAGCTAAAGTCACAGGTTGGGCCAAAATCAGGTTGGCAGCTTCCCTTTAAACAATTTTATGGATCATTAAGTACCCCACAGGAGGCTGACTACACCAAGTGCATTTTATTGATAGCCAAGAGTTTCTAGCCTGAAACAAAACAATTATTCATGTTAACTAGAGGGGAATAAACTACCCCAGACCAATGTCCCCTCAGAACACATAGAGACTCAAAATGCAATCTCAGATTTTCTTCTTGATGTATTTTCCCATTCACTTAGGTTTATAATAGACTGGTGGATGCTTTATTTAGACAGTTTAGCACAACTGTTTTCCTGGGAAGGTCTTTGGCAAATAGACCAAATAGACAGGATTTTTCACATATGCTCCAACAAAATGTCAGCATATTCGTATAAGTAATACATATTCCTCTAAGAAAATCAATGAAAATTGGCTTATTTTACCAGCAGAGCCAGCTTTCATAGTCCTGTGTGTGACACTTTCACATGAAGTTCTGCATTCAGGAGTAAGCTAAATGGTGCATGCTATTTCTGTTTACTGCCTTCTGTCTCAGATATATCCAATGAAACTTTGGACATTTGATGTTACAAATTCCCAATAAGCCCTTTAAGTATCACAAATGCTTTCAGCGAAAACAAATGTGAGCTGGTGTACAAAAAAAGAGTTAATTCACTCTGTACTTAGCTCATCACTGACCACTTCACCATCTCTCACAAGACCAACCTCCCTTAGGATACTGGGCAATCCTATCTCTCCCTATTGCACAGAAGAGGTACAATATGCTGAAGAACCAATGGTTTAAAATAAGCCTTATATTCCCAGTCAGTATGAGCTTCCCAGAAAACACCAGTATTTAGATGGGGAAACAGACTGGAAAATCTGCCTTTAAGTGCTGCAATGGGAGCTAAACTCTTCTGAATGTGTTTTTTTCATACACAGGACCTCTAACACTCCTGCAAGACCAGTGTAGGACAGGAAAATGAGGTAGCCCAACTTGGGTCTGTCAAAATCATGACCTGATCATTATACCAGCAGGTGACCAAGTACCTTTAAGACTCACTGCAGCAGCACTTCACTTTAAAAATCTGATCTTGTCATTCAACCAATGCTAATCTGCTGCCACCAAGATGAAAATAGTCATCAGCACTAAAAGTTCATACATTACTCGCAATTTTGTTCCAATGAAATGAATGTGGGATTTACTGCACCACCACCATGTGCCTCACAAACCCAGGACAAAATCAGGAAAAAATCCTAGACAGGTAAGTTATATGTACCCAAAGCTCCCTTGAACTCAAACATATCTTACGCTTTTCTATTGATATAGAAGTCTTTATGTAAAGAAGCTAAATCTGGGAAGCTTATGAAGATATAAATCAGTTATGAAATGGGAACCTCCCTTACAGGCTGCCTAATTATTTGACAAGATAATTAATCTCCTAAGCAACTGTAGAACTGCTGTTACCTTGGTAAGTGATGGAAACCAACTTTGGCAGATCCCATAGGTCTCGGCATTGTGATATAATAAGACTCCAGAAAGTTATGTGTAATAGGCACTAAGTGAGGTCAGAATGCCTCCATGGGAAAAACTGGAATTGCTTATTGCCTCAAGGTACTTCTGTTACTAATTATTTTGCTGCAGCTAATTATGGTTTGCCTGTTTAGTTGCAGCTAAGTTTAAGAGTTGCCTTTATTCCCTTCAGGAAAATAGTGAATCATGATAGGAAAGGACAGAGCCTCCTACCTTGTTAGAACAATGGCATTGTCTGCCTCTCCTCAACAGACAACACAATTACAGCTGACACAATAATTGATGCTGAAGTTTTCCACTGAGAAAGATGGACACACATTATTGTCCCATCAGTCTTGTTCCACATGGTGTCTTGTATCTCTGGTTTTTTCCTACTGTGGCAGCAAATTGACTGAAGCATGCTGAATAGTCTGTTTCCCCAAGGGTACCCTGTGACGGAAATGAGGGCATCTCGCAGGGCACTAGGAGAAAGGTGAGCCCAGAGAAAAGATCACTCCGTGTGAATTGAAGCCAAATTTACTTCCACCGCCTTCTTTATGTACTTATGTCTCCATTACATAGTATTTGTTTCAAAGGAAACATGAGCATGTCCAACATCTACTAATTACACATGCATTGCATTACACTGAGCAACTGTTCCACCATTAACAGCAACTGTCCCTTATTCATACCCAATTCTATCTGAGCTTAAAGACAGACTCTAGTGAGAGATCTGCCAGGTCTGTAAGTACATGAAAACCTCAATCTGAATGAGATATCTATCCATTTGGCAACTTTCCAGTCATCTAATCTAAGTTTCTGTTTTGCCCAGTTTATACTACTACTTGGCACATGTTTATGTGTATTTATTACATTTCATGTGCTTCATAATCTCTGCATCCAAATCATGGAGTCAAGCTTAGTCCAAACCCTACATCTACTGTTTTCTATCTCTTCTTAAAAACCATTTCTGTTCGTATCTGGAAGAAGCTTGATTTCTACCTGTCCACTTCTTTCCCCCCAGTAGCTGAGCAGAAACTTATTTTCTTTATTTAATGACAATAATATTATTAGTCTACAAATATATGTTTTGGCTTTGTCTTTTTTAAAAAAAGACACTAAAATACAGTGTTTGGCATAGCTGTATTATTCCTGTAATGAATAATCATTGAAGATACTATTGTGGATGCAGTTACCATGCAGCATTGTGAATAAAATGCTTTAGATGGAAAATTGTACTTCAACAAAATGTATGCAACAGTACAAATGTATTACTGCCCATTAATATGTATTAATTCAATGAAAAATGCCTGACTGAGCTGGTTTACATAGATTAGGAATGCAGGCAGTGAAAGGAAGTACTTGGGCTTGATTAAACGAGCTGTGAAAAAATTGGAGGAACTCTAATCCTAAACATAGAAGTGAACCTCCAAGATAGGCTGTCCAGTTATGCTGGTATGGTTTGTTCCTTGCGTCATTCATATCAGTGCTTTTATTGTGACGAAGAATCAGCATTCAGTGCTCCTGATGCATTGGCTCTACTCAGGTCCCTTGAATTTGTATTTAAAAGTTTTTTGTTTAAAAATAATACAAAATAAAACAATTCTCCCTAAGGTAGGAACTTTGTAGGAATGATCTCATTTGCTTTAGGGTTTCCAGGATGCAGAATGTGAGCTCCTGACATGCTTGTCATTGTCAAGACAAGCTTATCTGTGCCTGAAATACTCATTAACTTCTGTGTGTGACATGCAAGGTTTGTTCCAGCTCCCCAGTCTGCACCAAGTGGGGTATTCCCACAGCCTTGAGGGGGAGCTTTCATTGAGGGACATCAGTGTTTTGAATGATGCTAAATGCACCCTTCTGTCCAGGCATGGTTAGTTACACATATAAAAACCCAAAAATTTCTCTTTCCCTTCTGGCTAACAATCTTGTTATGAGACAAACTGTTGTAATAGTCATATGCTCAGCATAAGATGCAGTTTTCCCTGAGTTTATTTAATAAACACAGTACAGTACATAAAAGAACCCATCAATTTGGTGGCTCTCTCAACCCCATGGCCTGCGTAAAGCCTTACTTTTGGTGTGGTGCTGACTGACACTTTTATTCTCCTCTGTCTGTGCAAGAGAAGTAATGTTGGAGGAGGTCTAGGCAAGGAAAGGCAGAATACTGACTCCAGGGGTGTGAGGAAGGAAGAAGAACCAGAAGAATTTGTGGGTCTCTGGACTCAAGATTAGTGGAATATCAACAAATAGTGGATGTTTGGAGGCAAAACATGCGTATAAAGGGTTTTGATGATACAGAGATGTACCCTAGAAGGTACATGGATTTTTTTTCCATACTGCACAGTATCAAGGTACATGAATTACTACCAGGAATGTCCCTTGGTGATTTTTACTTGCAAAGCACGAAACATCCCAAATAAAATTTTTTTGTGAAATGCCCATGCTCAAAGCAGGATTGGATCAGGACTGAGCAAGAGCCTAGAAGCAAAGCTTTGGTGTACTATTTCTTAAAGGGACCTACAAATTGGGACTGAGCACATTGAAGCTGGCCTGCTATCCTCATGTAATAGCTGGGTGTCCCCGAATCCTCCAAAAGATGAGGATTTTTATCACTTTGAGACCAGAGCTAGCCTTTGTGAAAGCAATAACAACAGGTCTGTCTCTTACATGCATCATATCTACTAACTGCACAGAGAAGGCTGGTGAAGTTACAAAATGCTCTGAAACAGCTCTGTCTTGGATCAGCAACATATGTGATCTTCGTTTAACTCATTTTGCATGTAATGTCCTCTGGATATGTTCACTAAGAGGTCTGATATTTCAGTAGCCCTTACTTGCATGAACCAACTTAATTTTGACACTGAGAACTTGTTCGATAGCACTTTCATAGTGGGGCACCAGGATATAAACATGCCTGAAAGACAAAAAAGAGGGCCTTATGTTTAGGAAAAGATCTTTGAATATGAGCTTGTTGTTATCATTTTTCACTGGTTTAGATATTATAAATGACTACAAAGGGTTTACTCTCTTCTTTGCCCAAATAGCCTCATAAATTGTATGTCTAATCCCCAGTTTTGCCCATGTACTCATCCAATTCTATCTGCCTTACATGAAGCTTAGTAAACTTCTAACAAATGCAGCTGCCCAGCATGACAGCAAAGTGTGGGGTCCCTGTAGTATGTTAAATCCCTTCCTTCCAATAAAATCTGATGGGATCTTTAATGACTATTTCTTATATAAGGATTCTTGAAATGATGGACCTTGGATCATTCTCCCCACCTATGTTTTATGTACATAGTTCCCAGACCTCTAGTCACGTTCTAGTAAGTGTATCGAATTTTGAGCTATTCAAGGGATTTTGTGTATTATTTATGAGGATTGATTTCTTTGCCTCTCATGTGAAGGAATACATGTAAAACTGACTTTTGTTCTGTTTTTCCTTTGCTCAACATCTCTGATATGATCATGGCTTCATAACAATTTCAATATATTATTGCCAAAGGTATTATAAAATAGGGAGACATTATCCTTCAAGTTGTAATTCTTTCTCTGCTAAATAAACTCAAAAGCTTTTTTTTTTTGTTTGTTTGCTTATTGATCCTTGCTGTGGAACATAGTAAATTAAGTTAATGCTGTTAAACAAGAGGCCAAATTCCCTTGTAGTTTCACCAAAATGGATTTCAATTAGCTAAGCTTCTATGGCTGTGCTATGATGCTATTCTTAGGCAGGTTATGACATTGTCAACAAATTGGTGAAATTTAAGCTCCTTTTATTGTGATCTTGAGCTAAACAATACAGATTTCTTGTGCATATGCCTTGTTCCCTATATAATGGGAGCTTCAGAGAGTGTGGTCAAAAATAGCTCTTGACATGAAACACCTGCAAGTTACATTGGCATTGTAAGACAGATCAGGCTCAGAGTAAGTCTGGGAAATGGAGGAAAGGGGAAAAGGGCAGAAAGTACAGGATCATCCAGATGTAATTTCTGCCATCCCACTGTTCCAGCTGTGCAACAAAGGGATATTTGTGACCCACTGCCTGACATGCCTTCAAAACCAGAGCCTGTAATGGTCAAAATTAGATACTTATGGATGTAAAAGGAGATTGTTTCCTTCTGCTATTATTTCACCATAGAAAATATAAACAGAATTATCATGTACTGGCTGTTTCAATCAGAATGAGGGGCTATCAGATAAATACAGTTGACGACAGATCCAAAACATACATCAGAATGAGTTTTGGAACCCCTTGCCATGGGATTCTGTGGATGCTAAAGTTTAAACTCAGATAGGTATAAAAGGTGTCTGGATAAGTAGGAAGAGAGAAAGTTCTGTAAGGGATGACTAAATATAAGGATATCACCTCTAGTTCAGGAAGTCCTTCACCTGTAAGCTGTCTTTCAGAATGAAAGGTGCTCTGACACTATTCACAGCCAATTTGCTGCTAATGGCCAAACTTAAAGAGTGCTTGATAGAAAGAACATCTCATTAGCTAATCTTTAAATGACTTCTAAGTTCAGTAGCAGGGGCTGTGAATAGAGAAGTTTACGCCTTCCCTGATGAAAGGCTGAAGTTGCTCCAAAATACAGCTGTGTTGACACGACAGCAATGTCTTGATCTGTTGATGTATAAAGCAGGGACAAAGCTCCACAGGGCTGAGCAGTGTGTAATCCCTGTCACAGTCATGCAGTTTGTAACCTCACAGCAGACCCTCTTGATTTAACTCTACTTGGTTTTACTCAATTTTTGCGTTTATACTGCTCACTCTGCATTATAGTGTCTACTACATGGATTCCCAGTCCAGGGATTGACGTTTTATGTATTAGTGTCGAGAGTGTATTCTTTGGGTCTACTTCATGTAGTCACCCCTATTTATCTTGCTGATACCAATCTAACTTCTTGTCACCTACCACTCAAAAAATAAGCACTTTAAAGTTTTGTTTGTTGTTTGTTTGGTTTTTTTTTCTTAATCCCATTTTGAGATATTTTCTTGCTATTCAGAGATTATGCCTTTGTCTTACCCTTTACTTTTCTCTGGCCAAACAGCTGCAAAAACACTAGACTTTGAAGCACCCTGCTGCTGTTCTCAAAACCAAACCAATCTGTACTTAAACCAATTTGCTTGTAAACTCCTGCTTCCTTGCCTCCAGCCTGCTAAACTGCTCATGCCCATCATGTCAGTCTGTTTTAGCAACACAGAGATCACTCTGTCACTGCCAACTAGCCCACTACAACCAAGGCTGCAGTTTCTGCCTAGGGAAGAAAAGATAATGTCTCTGCCCTCATCAGCTAACTACATTTTATCAGCTCCATACAATTCAGATGGATCACTGGGGTCTGGATGAAAGACAAGGTCATTTTAAAAAACGAATAATACACCCCTGTCATTGGGGTGCAGGATTTTTATCTGGAATCTACTTTAAAGAGAATCTCACAGCTATCAGGGAGTTGTGAATATTGTATTTCAGTCTGAGCTAAATGTACCTAACTGCAACGCAAAAAATATGTGCTAGAAATCGACTCGAACTGGTAAGATATGAGACATTGAGATTGAACACAAATAATTCTGAGCTAAGGCACCAGCAGGAGACTGATAGAACCTATAACCAGGAGACTGGCTGTTTGTTTCCTTATTCATGCTGTTTTATGACTTCATTTCTCTGTGCTGATTAAAAAGGGACTAAAAAACAGTGCTGGAGACTGAATATTTTGGGCATGTGCTGTTCAAATCTCCCCAGAACAGTTCTGCCACAACCATTCCTTTTCCATCTTTAAATTAGCAGGCTTTTTTAAAAACATCTCTCCTAACTGAATGCAGTGTTCTGGTGGAATGAGATCATCCTCTGAAACCTAAGCTGAATGTGTTTATGAGTATCTTTTACCAACGGGTATCTTCTTGTCCTTTAGGTTAAAGTGCTTTTGCCCTCTCCTGGTGTTTACAGTACTATATAGTTACATCAGTCTTAAAACTTTTAGGCTGTACAAGGCAGGTCTTCCTAATTCACCTGCAGGACTAGTTCTCCATTCTCTTAGTCACACTGTCCTGTTCTATAACTGTTTCACTTTGAATCCACTGCTCTTGACCATGGGGCTCCAGATCAGGAGATCTGAATTGCACAGTAGAATTATAGAATGGTTTGGATTGGAAGAGATCTTAAAGATCATTTAGTTCCAAGTTCCCTGCCATGGGCAGGGTCACCTTCCACTAAAGCAGGTTGCTTAAAGCCCATCCCATCAAACCTGGCCATCAGTACTTTCATGTTTCAAGTAGAGCCATAAACAGCTGCTATGCTTAAACCCCACACATACTTTTTAAATGGTGACATCATATTGTTGGGTCATAGTTATCTTGTCATCAATTCTTACACCTATGTTTTTCTCCTTTTATATCATTATCAAGTGACAGGTCCATGGATTATATTAAGAAATATTGCTATATTACCTAAATACATGACATAGTAGTCTACACTAGAAGATCCCATCCTGGACTATGTTATTCTAAATCCTCTTACAATATTCCAACGCCTTTTCCCATTTGCAATGTTTTCCAGGTTTGTACTTGCAGGTACAAATGTTATAGGCAATTTTTATACACAGATTATTCATGACAATTTAAGCCAGATCAGACTCCAGGAAGCTCCTTTAGGACTGCCATTACTACCCTTCTTTCCACCTGATGCTTTTTCCTTTAAACAAACCTATTGGTGTTTCCCCTTCAGCTGTTTCCTTGTTTGCCTCTTGCAGTTTCTGTGTTAAACTCTGTGTTTGCCAACTAAACTAGTAATTTCTCATGCAGTACCTTACCTAATGCTATACTATACTCCACATAGGTGAAATCTACTGCATTTCCTTTGTCTAGAAAATCAATTACTTTATCAAAGAAGGATATCGAGTTAGTCTGGCATTCTCTGTGTCTTTGGTAAACCTATCTAACATTTTATCCCATTTTACATTTACTTCCATGTTTCTAACTATTCTTAAGAATTTACTCTAAAGCCTGCATGTAGTCATCTTGTATTTGTGATCCAAGTGGCTTTGACATTGGTTTGCAGGGATGCGATGTGGCTCATTGTTTGGACTCAAGATTTAGATGCAAATGCTTGTACAGTGTCATGATGTGCACTCAGAAGCATTCGTGCATGGGGAGTGCAACAGGAGAACTAGAGCAGTGAACAGCTAAATCCATACGGAATTCAGGAATACGTAAGGAAAGCAATATTAATTCTTGCCCCATTCTTATGCCTTTTTTTTAGACCCCTTGAGACAGCTGCCCTTGTACAGCTATTTTAATGGTCTTCTGATGAAGATGTCCTGAGTTTATCCTGCTTCCATCAAAGTGTGCATTGTGCTAACAGAAAAGAGATTCAGAGGGTGAAGGTTCCGGCACAAATAAGCATCTGCAAATCTACTGTGACCAACTGAATTATGTCCTTTCATCTGTTCTGTCTTTGATGTCCTATTCAAATCCCAAAGGGAAATTCAGGTGTGACAAAAGCATCTTCTGCTCCATTGCTTGATATTTTAGTAGCCATTTCACATCCTTTAGAAGAACAGGACTAGTAATTGGTTTTGCTGGGGGAACACCTCAGAGATAAATACTGTTCCTTTCTTTTCCTCTTTTCTCTTGTCGCTCTCTTCTGTCCATTTAATTCCCCTATCCTCATCCTACTGAAGCTGCTATAAATGAAAGTCTGTCAGTGCTGCCATTACAAGCCCTATTTGTAAACAGTTCATCATTCAAAGGCAAAGATTCATTTTCTCTCCTTGCCACAACTTATGCTGGGTGGAAAAGGTCAGGCAGGGGCTACTGTCTAACATATAGTTTCTCTGAACTTTTAAACACAGCCACAAGCATTGTGGAAAAGGGATAGGCCAACAAGGCTCCAGTATAAAGAGACAACAGCATTTCACCCTATGCAGCCAGGTGCAATGCGGGAGTGGAAACTGGAGTCTAAAATAATGAATACTGTAATTATCCTTCATCTTGCCAACAGTCTTAACTGGATTCCCAAAGCCAGGCTCCTTCAGAGTTTGTGAGATACATGAACCAGATCTGGTTTTGTAATCTGTGCTCATAGAAAAAGAAATTATCTCTGTTCTTTCTAAAGCAGACAGAAATAGCAGAATTTCCAGGAACCACAGGGAGACAAAGAACAGAACACAGTGTCAATAACTCCACATAAATTTAAACCTCTGCATAAACTTTTGGATTCTGTTGGGATGAACAGGGAAGAGAGAGCGATCCAGGAATGAAAAAGAGAAATTTGACCTGCATCATGGATGGATAATCTGTTGGTAGAAGTGTAAATGTAGGGTAGTCTGATCACAGTTAACCTCCTGGTGACCAGATTTCTCATCCATAAAATGGTAATAATGACACTTGCTTTTGTGAAGTACTTTGAGATCTGTGGTGGAAAAGTGATGTATAAAGACAGACATTGTTATTTCAAAGGAACAGTGAATAGCAGGTGTCATAGATGTGGAATTACACAATAGACAAATATTGCAGGGAGAACAGTGGGATTCAGCAGTACCCTATAGTCTCTTCTAGCTTTGATAGTACTGGTGGTTTTCCTATTGAAGTACAATATTTCAGGTAATTACTCCATTGCTCACTTACTAGGGAGGGGACGAGAAACAGTTTATTTTGTTGGAAGGACATAATAAAGTGTCAAACAAAATAACTAGAATAATTAGCAAATTCACTTACTCTGTGTAGGTTCTTTTTATGTGTCACCAACATAAGTTGCCCTTTGGGGAAAACACTTTCCTTCCCCCTAAAATCTACCTATTTCATGCTGAATACAGCACCTTTCACATGATTCCTTATCAGGCTGAGTGTACCCATATCTATCTCTCACACATCACTTCCAGCCTGTCCCAGGATGCAGTCTCAGGGGAACCACAGCCCCATCTTTGCTGAACCCCTACTGTTTCCAGGAGTCATGCCTGACTTTGCATGATGCCTCCTTTCATCTTCTCCTGTGCTACAGCCCAATGTTTGCTGAAGGAAATCAGAATGAAATACAGCTGAACAGATTAATATCCATCATGAAGGGATGTGGGGAATATGCATTCATACAGCCTGGATGCTTGGCAGCTCTATGTGCGACAGGAGAGGAAAATCAAAGTGAAAAGTGCATGCATCAGAGGGACAGCAGCTGGGGCTCTTTGATTAATCTATACAGAATATGCCTGGAAAAATCAGAGGGGATTCTTATCCAAACAGAGGCACTAAAGTCAGGCCACAGCTTACACCAGCACAACCCCAAACAGAGCACATCACTCACACATCAAACTAGCACCATGTACAAAAGCTGGTGGCCCCATGTACAAAGACACCTTCCTGCAGACTGCATAGGGGAAGAAATACCAGTGCAATGTATTCAGTTGCAAAGATGTAAGTCCCAAATAACTTCAGCTGTAACACATAGTCCTCTTTACATCCCTAAACTCATGGCTCAAAAAGCATTTCAGATGTTTAGACATCAATGAAGCAAAGATTTTGACCTCTACAATTCTTGAGTTCATCTGCAAGGAGATAAATTATCTCCTTTATCAAATGTATTCAGAGAGGCATAAAGGGAAAGGGTTTAGCAGCCCTGCTTTGCCACAGGCTCTTCTTCAGCAGAGAAGGAAGAAAACCAATGAGAAAGCAGAGGAGGATTATGCACACACACACACCCCTCTCCTGCCCAGGGTGAGCTGCCATCTCCACTGGTTGCCTGCTGTCCTGCTGACTGCAACGTGGGGATCCAGCCAGCAAATTGCCACCTAAGGCGTGCACAATCACGGGCATTTCAAGTATCTTTCAAAATCCCTGTCTGGATAATGATGTAGCGAGCAAGTCGGGCCTGGCCATCCAGCTGAGCTAAGTATACAGCTGAAGAACGGTGTGGAGGGCGATGAGGCAGCTGACAAAAGTGGTTCTGCTGGCATCATTCCATCACCTGTGGATCAGCTGGCTTCGATTCAGGCAGCAGCTCCTTTCCTTCATGCGTTCTTAAATCCCGATCTAGGCAAGACGATGTGAGGTGTCCGTGATGATGCACAAGTTGGAGCATACTGAGAGACTGGCTTTTTTTCCCTGTGTGCCAATAGGCCAGGTGAAGTCTCCATCTCCAGGCTTTTCTCAGCCTCCCTCCACCCTGAAGACTGGGACACCAGCGTCTGCCATGCCTTTAACTCATCTGCAGTCTTCCTCTGCAAAGCTCATGTGGATCCTCCATTTGCACAACTGTGCTAGCTTGAGAAACCACTATTTCCCCTCACTCCCTTTTTTGGTCTTACTTTGCATAAAGAAGAAATGCTTGGGATAAAATACAAAGCATTCCCATAAAATTTGTATCACTCTCTTCAGCCCTTCTCCCTAGATTGAAGCTAAATATAGCAAAAGTCAGGCTCCTGGGTGGAAAAAATACAAATCACTTAAAGAAAGGTATGATAAATTAAGCCCCAGTCTCGTACTGTGGTGTAGATGAGGTGAATGTCTTATGTCTATGATGGCACTAGCAGGACATTTTTATGTACCAATTTACAAGGGATTTGTGATCACTGAACAGAGATGTTGCTGTAAAGCCTAGGGGTGACTTGCTGAAACTTCAGCTAAAACAGCATTTCACTGTGTCCGAGAAACAGCTGCTGATCTCTTGCATCTGTAGAATCATTTTTAGATCAGAAAGACAGTTTGGGATTATTTTCTTTCAGTGGGCAATGCAGATTTGGTAACAGCAACTTTTTTTGCAGATTTATATTTACTTCACTGAATCCTTCTCAGAGGATGGAGGGGGAAATTAGAAACTTCATTTTGACATTGAAGTTGTTATTCAAAGCTAAATGTTTCATTTTGCTGCTTTCAAACAAAATATTTTGATCTTTCCCTTGTACATTTAGTTTGGTTACAAATTGCCTTCCCTTTTATTTTGAAAGGTGTGCTCAAAACCCAGCTGTTACTTCTTATAAAGGGACAAAAGAAGTGTTTTGCTCAAATCAAGATGCTTTCCCCCCCCTCCCCCCTTACTTTTTGGCTGGAAAATAACTGGTCAAAAACAAGACAGAAAAGAAATTTTCTTGCTGGTGAACCAAAAATCTAATTATCTGAAAAGCTCTTGATCTCATTTCAGTATAAGGTGTTGTCTGCAGAGGGAGGTGAGTGCGCAGTACACTCCAGTACTGCTTAATACCCAACTACCACTGGAGTGTGGAGCTACACTCCAGCTTAATACCCAACGTGTTGCATCATACCTCCCCCAGATGTTGTCTCCATTGAGGACAAAGTTAGACCAGGAGAAAATAAGTCTTCTTGGTCAAAGGTAGAAGGAAAATTGGATTCAACCCACTTTCCTTAGCTTACTTAGGGTCTGAGTGCCATCTGGACATGCCTGTCTCTCTTCACTGGGTACCCAGGGATTCTAGGCCAACCTTGTACTGAATCAGACAGCTTAGCATAAAAACTGGAAAGCAGGAATCCTGGCCTTTGGCGTTCATCATGAAGAGTGTATTCCCAAGGCAGGATTACCACATGGCTACATTTTGGCCCAATTATTAACTCACCAGTGACCCTACAGAACAAAATAAAATCAGAGACTTTTGTACAACACCCTTCCTATGAGGTAGGTTAACTATGGAAGGCTATAGGATAGCTTCTCACGAGCTTCTCCTTGGTCACTTCAGTCAAACCAGGGGATATACAGAACATGGGAAAGGTTCAAACAAGTATCCACATTTCCAGGCTTTTGTCTGAGATGGGCATGGACTTGTCTCTATTGCAGCAGGCTGAGAAAAGCCTCTTGGGAAAATGCCTCTGATTCAAAGGTTACAATCATGACCAAATTAATTCTCTGAGCCTAAATAATGATCCTAGACTTGCCATTGGGGTCTGAGCATCATCTTCTGCAGTGGGAAAAATGCAATATTGCACCTCATAATGTAAGAGTCCCTGAAAATGAGATTTTTAAGATTTCTTAATCCATTTCATAGGTCAAATGGTTCCTGTTTGTGCCTGAAACCTTCCTGTCTCTGACTCATCTTCTTTCATGCTCCACCTTGTCCATGGGTTAAAACCTTAGACTTATCAGCTCCTGTCATCCATAATGTAGTCTGACAGTGACTACAAAACCTCCCTGAGGAGAGTATGAGCATAAGCAGCTGCTAAAGCTGCACAAATGGGACTGTGTGGCAGCTCACAGATCTGGCCTGCACATTGTTGACATATCACCTTTTCAAACACACAAGGGATGCTCTTTTTTGGCCTTGCTGATGTGCCACCGCTGCCCCTCTCTAGCAGAACTCAGTGCATAGGGGGAATGCACGGAGGCCCCTTTCCTCCTTGTTCACTGCCCTATCCATATCCTGTTTTCCCATCATCAGCAGAATCCATAGGAGACAAGGATGGAGGCTTTCATCTGTGGGGTGTTACACTGCAGCACCACCCCCGTCTGGTTCAGGTGTCGGCAAGCCGATTGGCACTATTGCTATTGCAACAGGAGTGTGACCTTTGTTTTTCGTGTAGCTTGATCTGCTTTATCCAGGGAAATCACAGCAAGTGCACTGTGCCAAGTCTTGATCCCACTGAATTCAATGACACTACTTCCAGTTGACCTTGATGGGACTGGGATTCAAAGTAGCACCGTGTAATTCCTATAGGTGTCTTGTGCAGCTCTCTCTGCACTCTTATTTGCCTTTCACACTCTTGATGAAAACATGTCTTTATAAATTTACAAATAGCACAGCAGCTGTGTGTTTATATAACCTCATTTGAGGGCCACATGTATCCTCACCCTTGTGCTATTAATATTTATACTGTCACAACCACATACACATAAAATACCTCACACATATACACACACTTGCTGTGGAACAATAAGAAAAATAGACTAAAACCACTTCTGACTCAGTCATGCTCTTGAAAGACATTATGAAGCAACTTTTTACTAGATCCTGGTAACTTTGTCTGAACTTCTATGCTTCCTCACTCTTAGTTTCTGTGCAGCAGCACGTCTTCCTGATTTGAAGTGACCTAAGTCCAAAACATTTTTCAGAACAAAGTGAGGTATTTCAGCCAGTTGGGAGTTAGAGAGTTTATCGGGCAACCAGGACTTCAAGCACTGTAAGCTATTGATAGCAGGGCAAGCAACTCCAGCTGCTGCTGCTGTTTCCCAGCTATGTAATGAGCATTGTTCAGGAGGCCACAATGGAGCTGGGTAACAGCTCTTAAAGAAAATTACTCTTTTTTTAGGCAAAAATGCAGAATCAGGCTACTTTAGTCAGTCTGCAAATTACTCAACTTGCTTCAAATGCAAACAGGAAAAAAACCTGCAAAACATACAGCCTAGATACTTTATTTTGACAGCTCAGATGAAACATTTTGATTTCCTCATGCTGAAAAGCTTAGCATTCTTGAATTTGCCTTCATTTAATTCTGTCTGTTCCAAAGATTAAAATTATTTGTCCTATCCTAAATATTAATTATTTCTAAACTCTCTGCTTTGCTAGGAGAATTGGCTTAAATGATCATTTAAAGTTGGCCAAGTGCAAATTCTTCTCTTCCCTCCATGCTAATTTTCCAGCTCAGTCAATGAACCAGATCCCTGTAAGGAGCACAGTGCAGCTTTTTTTTTGCCAGGTCCTGAGACCAAGGATCAAACATGTGAAGGTTTGAACAGAACAGACTTTGCGCACCCCTTTGCAGAGAAGTCAGGAGGCAGAGAGCAAGCAGCCTTGTTAAGTCTTCTCCTTTCCTTTTACAAGGAAACTTTGCTGTGAGACCACATGGCTGTTCTGATGCCAGCAAGTTCCCTGCAGATGGAGAGAGCAAACAAAAATGTGCATATTTACATTATACATGCAGATTAGATAGTGTGCATTCCTCACAGCCTGTCCCTGAAACACCCTCCAAAAGGAGTGTGGGGGAGAATGCAAAGAAGTTGAGTCCAACTCTCTTATTGTCTCACTCCCACACTCCTCCTCTTAAACAATTTGTACCCTTGGCTGATTAACCCTTTCTAGTGACCTGCATCATGGGTAAAACTCTCCGGGCCTGGCAATCTCTACCTTAGTACAAAAAGTAGAACTATTTGCTTTCAGAGTACTGTTAAATTCAAAAGCCAGCAAAATTACTTGCAGGATGGAAATGGTAATGATGGGGAAATTAATTGCTGCATTTCTTTGCATTATCTGGTGAGATACCAGAATGGAGGTGTGGGTACATGTGTGTGTATATAAGAAGTTACTCTGACATGGAGCCAAAGCGTTGAAATGGTGAACTGAAGCCCTGTTGTATTTGCAAAGAGCTTTTGCAACCAGGCTGACTTCCACAGACCATCTCATCCCCAAAGCTCTTTCTCCAAACACTCCTCCTCAGCACTCATAAGCTTGCTCCTTCTCAAAGCCGGTTTCAACCTCTCCTTCACCGCCCTATAGTACCCATTGCTCCTCCACCCTCACCTCCCTGGGTCATTGTCTGGAGCACCTAAGGCACTGTAATGCCCTTCTGAGCACAAGTGTCCTCACCCATGGAACTACTATTATGAGGTCTTTTTGGGAGAGGTGGGTTCTTTGGGGGAGTAAATAGTAAGCCAGTGATGGGCATCCCATGGTCTTCTCCTGGGGAGGGTCAAATATAGCTTTTTTGAAAGCAATAAGTGTACAAATTAGAGAAAAGAGT
>JBAFWW010039979.1:27783-41538 GCA_036873685.1 Agapornis canus
AACTCTTTCCATATTCTATTGGAGGATCTATGGACTCACAGCTCTTGCCTTCTTTTGAGCCTGGTCCTAGATACCTGCCTGGGGACTGGGCTGCTCTGCCCCATCTGCAGTGAGAGCAACAAGAGAAGAGCCTGGGCCCACAGCAAAACCATCAGCTTTTTCCAGGTGTCCCTTTCTTAAAAGGCCTGGACCTAGACCTCTGCATATGCAAAAGAAGTCTGGGATCATACTTTGCTGACAGATGCAGAACAGCAAGAGCCTACGGATAATCTGACCATTGCTTAGCAAAGAGGAGTCACCCTGCGGAGCACACACGCTCCCCCACTCATCCATAACTCCTCTGTCACACTGCAGCACTCACATCTGCCCTCCCAAATGGGATTCCTCAGGACATTTGTCCTAGCTCTTCATTGAGCGGCCAACACGCTCCCCTTGCCCTCCTACACAGCTCAGCATTGCAGCTCAATTAGGATCTACGCCCCATTTCTCTGCAGAAAACCCTTGCCATGCTGTGCCAGCTGCCACCTCGCTGACAGATGTTCTGCTCAGGCACACTTTATCAGTTTTACATAGTGGCTGCCTGCTTAAATGTTTCACGCCTCGTGCCAAACTTTTAGTGCTCCCAGTCGAGGGAACAGTGTAGGCAAGTCCAGCCTGGGCCACGCACTACTTCAGGGCGCTGATCACTGAGCTCTTCATGGACTTCCCTGCAGTTAGTTCATAATGCTGTGCTTGGGAGGAAAGAAGCTTTCCTTTGAAGTGAGATTGACTCCAGCCTTTTGAGCTGCAAGGAAAACTGCCTGCACAGTGCCAGCTGCAGGAAAGAGTTTGGCTAAATGTAAAGGTATGGAGGAATGAGAGATTCATGGCATCTCCCAGGCAGATGAATAAATTATACTTTTTGATATATTTTTAAAGGTACAGTTTTACAGTTTATATCCGTGAGGCATAAATGCCTTTGACTTATTTCCATATAGAGAAATCAAGAGGTTATTAAGCACTGCAGTGGGACAGGGGAGGCGAATGGCAAAATCCTTGAAGTGGCAGGTTCTGGGATGGAGCACAGAGAGTGCTGGGATTTCTTGGGATACTGTGGTTTTAAAGGTTATGAAAAGTTGGTCTTTAGTGTTGTGGCACAAAAAGCCTTCTATCTCCTCTGACAGACTTTAAAGTGTTCTTACTGCTGTGATAACAATGATAACAGACCAAATGAAATTCAGCTTAAAATCATAAGGAAGCTAAAGCAATTTCGTTGTCTCGTGTTGCACATTTACAGTCTCTTCTTCAAAGACTTCTCACGTTGCTATTTTCTGTTCATAATTGTCTTTCACACCACTTTCACCAGTATTATAGCTGGGTGCTCCCAGTATTACACTGAGGAATGTGACTAATATCCTTTACAGGTAGTTTGTGATGGTTCTTTTTTGTGAAGGATTGTACAGGCTGGACCAATGCAGCTGTTTCTGACACTGATTAGCTCATGTGGCTGAGTGAGATTGCAGCTGTAGCTAAAAAAAAACCCAAAGGCTTTTTCAGGTCCCAAATCAACCCCTAACTATATGTGGAGACTTAAAATTAGGAAATTGCTTTTGCATTTTTAAAGAAGCTGTTTGAACACCCAGCCCTCATTCACTTAGCTTATACAATATTGCACATTCAGAGCCTTGGAGCCCAGTTTACTTCAGTGTTACACCAGTTTTACTTTCAGTCAGTGTAATTCTCTGATAAGTCAATGCCAATCTTGTTGTGTTCTTTTAAGGTGCAGTGTTCGCAGAATGGCAGGCACAGTGTTAAACAATTAGACCACTGCTGTCCTACAGTGTAGGAAAATGTGATGATGACCCAAGGTTTTACTGCAGAAAGGGAGCCCCCCATGCACTCTGTGAATGAGGCTGAAAGATCACCCTGTTTACAGCATCTTAAATGCAGGTCTGGTGTAATTTTGTTTAAAATTGAAGGAAAATAGTAAAGTCAATGTGGCACAAAGTACCATGCAAGTGTTGTGAATAAAAGCTTCAAAGGGTACTAAAGTGCCATTGATTACCTTTGAGAGGATCTTTAAGATCTCAAGTCCAAGATAAAGAACTTACACATACACTGTAATGTTAAACCATCATCTCTACATTTGCAATAACCACCTCTTCTCCCATAAATGAATCTAGCCATTAACGTCCTGTCTGGGGTTCTCACTAAAGATACACAAGGAAATCACAGAGAGTTACATTCCTGTTTTGTTTAACAGTATTATGCCCTGCAAAGCCACCAGTGGTCACTTCTGCTTTGACAGCTAAGATTTTAAGAGGGATTAACATTCTTATTCTTAATGATGGCTTAATATCATAAAAGCAACTAGGTTAGAAGAGACCTTTTATCTAATAAGTTAAGATCATATACTTCTGGAGAGAGGAGGAGAAAATAACATGTTTGGTTGATATTAACAAGATATCGCCATATGAAACATTTGGGTAGATACTGACTGTCTTTTTGAGGAAGAATTTAGAACAGTGCAGGATGAGCATGGCATAAGTGATGTGGATTTAAACCTAATAGAGTGCAAAGCGGGGACAGGGAAATGAAAAGGGAAATCAGAGTATTTCCATGTATAACCTCCAAGGACTGGCATTTCTAGCTCTCTTGGAAAGCAGTGAGCCCCAGAAACACATGTCCATGGGTGATTTCAGGCTAGAACGTGCGTTAATGTTCCTCTAAAGTAATGGGCTTAAGACAAAGGGGAAGGAGAGTGGGAAGTGGGAGCTGGTGTTAACTACAGGCAGGTGTCCACACTGGAAAGCTGTGCCATGTGCTGGTCCTCACAGCTCAAGAAAGCTGTTTGCAAATGAAAGGTACTTCATAAAAAAAAAAAAAAAAACAACAACCAAAGCTTTAGTAAATGTTTCAAAGACAAGAAATGTCACCTTGGATTCAAATCTCCACCCAGGTACCTGATCAAAGACCAGCTGATGAGCTGACACAATATGGAAACCCTTACATGAGGAACACTGTGTTAACAGGCTCATCCTGAAAGACAGAAACAGCCCATTACAGTGGTTTGAAATAAGCTAGACAATGCATTTTAGTGCATTTAGTGTAAAGCATCCTTCCATCATTACTGCTTATCTCATCCTTCTTCACTAGCAGCTCTGTTGCTGTTTCCACCCTTGGGCAGTTTATCTCATTTGTTTTCCACACTTCAAGCTTGTCTTTTGCTTTTCTATTGCTGAGTTGCCTTTTGGGGAGGTGGAATGAGAGATAATGACAACAAGGCATGTTCTGGGAACATCATCCTCTGCTTGCAAGGCTCCCATGAGCATTTTCAGGGTCAGACTACCTTCTGAGGAAGAAAGCCAGCACTAGAACCCCAGTCTGTGTGGCCAGTGCCTTTCTGCTGTTAACACACAGGCTGTGCACACTGGGACAAGGAGCAGCTTGTGTTTTCAGGGACCTCAAAGGAGAACAGCCTGGAAATGTCAGAACTCCTTTCCTTTACAAGCCTGCTCTTGGGAAGCACAAGAAGAAGCTCAGTCCAGCCACAGACTGCGGTAAGGAAGGGGCTGTCATGCAGAAAATCTTGGCAGAAACCTTCAACTACTGAACCCTCTCCCAGCACCACAGAACCAACCCAGCCAAGCAAATGACAGCTACTAACAGGCCATCTCCCAGCCTGGCCCGCATCCGACTCACCGTCTGAGCCAATGCTCACTGTCACTGTGCTGCCTTACCTAGACAGAGCCAGGCAGGTGGCACTGGCTTGAAGCCAGAGAAAAGCAGTTCATTCCTGGGGAGTAGTCTTCCATCTGAGGTGGCACGTGACGGGAGATGTGCTGTGTGTTGGCAGCAAGATCTGATGTGCCTTATAACAGTTTCTGAATCTCTGGAACTAGCTCAGGCTTAAAGTTCAGAGGAATTTGGTTAACTTCTTCTATTTTGTCTGAATAGCACTTATTTTTTTTTTTCTCTTGCATGTGGCTTCTGGCTTCAGCTCCTGTTGGGAGTGCTGAAATTCTATCACAAAAGCTGCATCATCACTTAGCTTTTTATTACAGTCTTTCAGCACTATATGATTGCTGGTGAATCTCCAGCCATGCTGGAAATGGGAAGAAACAACCAGCAGCTCTTTAGATAAAGCAAAAAGACAATGTCTCTCTGCCAACAGCCACCCCCATTTGCATTTCATCTCTCCTCCAGCAACTGATGCTACCCCAGGATGGGATTAACTGGAGGTCCTCTTTACCTTCAGGAAGGTTATTTGTAGAGGGAGGTTTTTCCAGAATGAGTGACAGCACTGGTGAGGAGAGAGGTCCCCTTTGAGGTCTGTAATACCCCTCCTTGCACTTCCCATTCCCTAGTAATCTCTCCTCTGCAGACCTGTCCTACCCAACCCTGCTTGCCTAGTAATTGCTGAAGGAATCAAAATACAAGGTATGGCAGCTGCAGGCATCCTGTGGTAAAAAAAAAAATCCCTGCACTCACATGCACAAGTCCGAGAGAAGGAGAGAAAGCACATTAAAGAGAAGACAACATTTGCAGCAGGCTGGTGTGTCCTTGACCAAACGAGACATCAAAGACAGCTTCAGTGATTTACTTTCTGACAGGCTGGCATCTCGGTGATTCACGGAGCTAATCAATTAGGTGATACATTCCCCCTCCCTGCCACCCCTTTATTTTTAACAGTTTCTTGCCAAGAGTGGAAATGCTCCAGAATGGAATGGGTACAGACATCCAGACCACACTGCTAGAGCTGGCAAACACTGGCCCAGTGGGTCTGAAAGGGGGTCGCTGCCAAAGGGGATTTGTCACAGGGACAGGGGCAGTTTAGCCCCATTGACAATGGATGCTATATATTTCTGGGTCATAAAACCTAGTCAGTGTTGCACAGCCCCTTCGTTTAATAGGACTTGGGTGTATCCCTACCTCACCCCTTCTGTGCCACATCCAGGTTTTACAAACAATCAAGCACTCTGGTCCTTCAGCCGTATGCATATATGACATTGGCCTTCCAAAGCACACTTTCCTCTCAACATACATGTCTGCTCCTACAGATAATAGTGACACTTTCATAGACCCAAAGTAATCCTTCATAATACCCCCTTTTCTACATTCAGGCACACAGACATATACGTGCACACAAAAGATGCACACAAAAATGTACAGGCACTTCAGGTATCCACATGCACACAGATACATCCCTTGACCATGCTCATATAGATGTTCAGTTGCCCAATCCACACTTAATGCATTTTACGCATGCAAGTGCTCACCCTTACTTCACACTCTCTGTGGCATGTCTGCACCAACTCCAGTGTATGCACGAGCCTTCTGCCAGTGCCTGCTCTGATGACTGCTAATGAGGGAAAAATTAGTAAAAAGCAGCATTCTCATTGTCTCCTTCTTCTCACTCATTTCAGGTGGGATGCAGGAAAGCAGAGCATGGTTTTACATCCCAAAGCCAACAGCATTTGCAATAACAAACCCCTTCAAAACTGTTGAGTTTTGAAACCTTGACATCTAATGATCAAATACAAACCATAGTGATCCTTCGTTTTCCAAATGCTGCATCGAGGGACAGCATGCTCCTCTTCATGTGAAAATATTATGTTGGCTATCCTATTACAAAATGAGAGACACAGTCACACCAGAGCGATTCTTAGCGAGGAGCAAGCCCTGGGAGGCACAGAGGCTTTGAAATACACCACAACAGGCTTCTGGGACTGAGCTGCAGCTGGCCAAGTACTGCAGAAAGCAGCCTGCATTTAATGTTCTTGTTTCCTCTTTCCAAATGAGAGGGTACAAAAATCTGGCCACAGTACACTCTGGGAGATGAGAACAGTTGTTTGGGGCTCGGGGATTAAACCCCTTCATGCATGAGATTCTCTGAAGCCTATGGTTATCCCAGGACAGAAATATTCCTAGGGACACACATGGGGACTGAACTGTTTTGAGTTACAGCCAGTCTGAATGAGCAAGTGTTGGGATGCTGAGCCAGCCATATCAATATTTGCAGTGTTTAAAATTTTACTGAAGATAATATCAGAAATCTCTAGTCTTTATGGCTGCAAGACTTTATCTTCTGAACATGGCCACTGTAGTGCTCCCCATGTGAATATGCTTATGCACAGCTCAAAGCAGCAAGCATGAATTTGAGCAGGTGCAGAGCACAAGGAGAAAGTAATAGAGCTCCTCTGATGTAAACATGGGTTCAGAAAAGGGACCAAATTATTCCTGAAAGAAAGGGGATTTTTCCCTATTTGTCACCTGTCCTGATGCTTGACAGGAACTATTTCAGGGTAATTCCTGGTGAATGTTTCACTCCTGGTCTTTCTAGGAGAAATATGATGCTGACAAAGATGAAAGGACAGTGTTGTTCACCGGCAGAGCACCATCAGAAAAGCTGTGTTAAAAAGTGGGAACTCACACAGGTTTTACCCCTGCTTCTTAGCATCATGAGATATAATGTAGTTGAATGGTGAAGAAATCCTTCCCTCTGGGTTCAGACTGGAGATCTTTCACTCTGGCACATCAGGTTCAGAGAACGCAGGCAAAAACTGACAGTCTTATCCTGTTCTCTCCCCTTGGTAACACAGACTGTCTTGAGCACCCTGGGGTGCACCCAGCTGAGCCCAAGCTCCTGGCTCCCTCTTGCTGCTCAGAAGAGCCTCCTGCAAAAACAGAGACATTGTTGAATATTCTCTGATTTGATCTGGATGAAATCTCTCATCAGATCCTGCTGCTCTTCATGGCAAAATACCCACAGGCAACAGAGTCCAATTTTTACCCGTTCAGCTTCAGGCATAAATTTTCTGTTTTCAAAGTGGAGACAGCATCAGATGGCAGAGTGAAGGGTTGAAAAAAAAGTCCTTCACCAGCTGTGAAAACTGCCCTTTTAATTTTCATGAAAAGATATGAGACAAGAACAAAAGAAATGTTCTGCTGGCTGTTTTATTCCTCATTGGTGCTGTCGACAGTGAGCGCTTCCTCTCAGCATTCAACTCTTAGTTGTCATTAGCTGCTGGATCTCTTTTCAGCTTCCCTCCTTTCTCCTTCATGAATTACATCCTTCTAGATATCACCTCTTGAATTTACATTCAATTGGGGGGGGGGGGAAGCTTTATCTTTTTCTCCCTGTGACATGAAAATGGTTGTTTCCTCTTCTCCTACCCAGGTTCCTTTGTTGAAGTAAATTCCCTATCTGTTTCTGTTACTCCACTTTGAGGTCCTGCTTCAGATGTTAGTCTTCCTGTTTTACATCTACACTGTATCTCATTAAAACTGTGCATCAGTCCAGATTTCTCCTCGTTACAACAGGCAGAGCCTATGGGAACACAGTTATAATGAGGGCAAAGAGTATGGCTCAAAAGCAGCTTCTAATAGCTCATTAGCAAAAAAACAGATGACACCACTTTTGTTTCCTTATTCCTTTTAAAGATCTCAGAGTCATCCCCTTCCCAGCCCATGGAGGTTACCAGCGTTTAGTCTTCAAAATCAAGGCAAAGCTGCCTTCTTCAGTGAGGACTGTCTCACAGCCTTGCAAGTGTCTTGGACTCCTGTGTCCTGTGATTATATCTGCAGGTGTCTGTGCGTCACTTAATGTGGTTGCTCAGTGCTCGTTTATCACCTCAGTGCTTGTACTACAGCTGGGGAACAGCAAGGGAGCAGTGCTGCACACTGGTAACCCAGCTGCTGACGCTATTTACTTCCCTATTTCAAGGTGGACCCAGTCCTGCTCTCTGATATTCTGCTTCTGTTCACTCCTAGTTGCTTAGGTTTGTGTGCTAGCCTGACCAAGATTTGTGGTACAGATGCAACTCCCACTGTTTTCCAGAATCTTGGTGTGCGATCCTAGTCGTGGCTGGTGATGTATTGAACACATGGGGAATGTCAGATTTCCCTTTTTTTATGGAAATTGACAAAAAAAGAGGGAGGTTTTTAAGCATGAAACAAGCTTTAAAAGAGCCCACTTTGTCTTTTGTCCTCTTCTCTTCTGAAGTAGCATCCAGTAGGAGCTGCTATATACTTTGAAGTGTTACAACGAGCTACCCATTCTTTCAGCTGTAAAGGGACAGTGCTGAAGTCCTTGCTGGGCTTTATGCTGCTCTTAATTCAGCAAGGTGGCTAAACACTATGGAAATGATGTGATAATCAAGTACAGACCTTAGAACTTATGCTCCTATATTGTTACATTGCTGGAACATCTTTCAGGATGAAGTACCTTATACTGTAAAATATCAGTGCACTAAAAAGCTTAGGAGGAGCTTCATTGCATTGACAGCCTGGCTCATGTATTCTTATTAGCTGTTCACAGTGTCTATCAGAGAAAAAGACTATCATCGATGATGTTTAATGCTGAACTTTTGCTCCTTTCAGTGAAGGCTCAAAATGTAACTTTTTGACAGTCTCACAAGATGCTGATGCTCTTTTTAAGTGAGAGCTGACACGGAGGGTGCTGCTTCTGAATGGGTGATGTCTTCAAAGGACTGAAGAGTGATGAGGCTACAACTTGATTGTACCTCATCTTCAGGAAGAGTGTGGTGTCATCTAGCAAGCTCAAACTCCTGCACTGAAGCTGCAAGGCATTTAGGGAGCTGCTTGCTTCAGGCATTACGGTGTGGCTGGCAGTGCTGGTCAGTCAAGATAGGAAGATATCATCTTCCCTGGAGGACAATGCTCCTCAGTCAGAAGTAGGCACACAACTATGTTTGAAAGAAGCACTTTATTTTTAGCTTATGGTTCATAATTTCACTTCTATACATCACGATGACTCATGCTTTTGTTCCTCCTTCCTTGAGCAACTGCTTAAAGAGAAAACATGATTCTTTCTTTGGTGCATGGTCTCTCTGAGGGCTTGTTGTTGCAGTGAAGTCTGGCAATATCAAGGGCTTTTTTTCAACCAAGCACTTTTTCTGCTGTGAGAGTTTGGAGAAATATCTTCTTTTTCCCCTAAGAAATACATTGGTCACACCTGTCTGAAACAGAAAAGGCCTCCAAATGGAAAAGGAGCTATTAACAAAATGGAGATCATCCCATGCATCAAATCCTGTTCCTCACATCATGCCAACCCTTTAGCAGATGTTCAGTCCAGATGATTCCTCACAACATCTGTGCCATATCTTCTACCTGCTGCAAGCCACAAAACACCTCCCTGCAAGACCCCACAATAAACTTCAGACCCTGTGTAGAAAAGACAAAACCTTCAAACATGCAGTGTATTACAGAGAAATATGGGGGAGATCAAAGGCAAAGAAAGGAGCAAAGAGCTCCCAACAGTTACCTCATGCTTTCTACATACACTAGGGCTGACTTTTCATAATGTAAAGCCATGGCACTGTGCTAACAACTAGCACTTTTTGTTACCCTGAAGCTCATGGCTCACCTAAACTTTCTCTGATCCCTCCAGTGAGCCATTAGTGCACCAACTGTTGTGAGGTTGTTTTAGCAACAGTTTGAAAAGTGATTTTTTATGAGCTGTTTATTACCTTCTCAGATTTATTGTGTTCCATTCAGACCGATTATGTGAAGTAATAATAAAAAAACTCTCTAACAAAAACATAAACTAAAACAAAACAAAACATTATTAATAATTTCTTCCTTTATTTCTTTCCCCTACACTTTCGGAATAAAAGTCAGAATGAATTCAAGTCAACATTGTCAAAGGCAATCATTGGTCTTGAATATTTCAAATTCTGAGTACCTAAATGAAGGTTCTGGTGAGTGAATTTACTTGCAGGAGGTGGTTTATGGATCCACCTCTAGGTGATTATCTATCTCCTTCTTCCTCTATTAGGAAGCTGGATGTCCCTGGCTAGGGACACGCACAGAGATGGACACTCACCTTAGAGAGAAAAACATATTCAAACTTTCAAACATTTTCAGAGCTTGATGGTGCTGATGGAAACCTCTCTATAGTCCAGACCTGAAGGACTGCCAAGTATTGCACCAAGCAGTGGCTGTGGGAAGGATTTCTTCCCCAAGAATATGAGGCTATACAAACCAACGTCAAACTGGTCAGAAGCTTCTTAGCTAGATGGTAAAGGGGAGTTCTGCCAACAGCACTAATCTCTGTGATCATCCTTTGGATAAAAGCTAGTCTGTTGACAAATTAGTTTTTTTCCCTTTTATGTTGCATTTCCCCTTAATGGCCCCAGCTGGAGCTTAAAGCCACAAATTTCAGCCAAGTTCCAGGTTTTGCTGTGCTTTGGAAGTGATGTTCATGCAAATACATGGGCAAAGTAGATACCTGGCCAGCTGGTCCCCAACATGGCTGCAAAAAGCCCAGTACCCCTCCATCCCAGCCTCAGCAACAAGGGAGTTATCCCACTCCCCTTGTTGCCAGTGGGAGCAGGTCTACTGATTATAAAAAAAGCCCTGGGAATTTCAGGTTGAGACCCTAGGAAATCCAGTGGGACTGAAAGTTAGACACAGTTTCACTTTCCCCTGACAGTTAATGAGATTAAAGCCCAGGAGAATTCTCTGACAGTTACCAAGTGTGATGAGAAAGTGGCTTCTGCTCAGTGATGAACAGATCTCATATGAGCAGCCTTCAACAAGGAGGTAGTGAGTCTTCACAGGAGTAAACATACCCTTTGTGGCTGTGTGAAGCACCAACATGCCCCTGACACATCACTTCTCTTGGTTGTTTGTTTTCTTCCTTCTGGTCTGTCCATTGATTGAAGAGGCCACAGAGAAAGATCTCTTCTTCAGCCATAAAAAATGGATTCTCTCAGGTTTAACTGTGGCATCAAGACAGAAATAAAGATCTTCAGTCTCCCCCGTAATTAATACCCATCCATCAGCTTTAAAATCACCTGTGTATAATAAATGCAAGAAGCTAAACATATTGCTGCTTAGCTTCTGGTAGTTGTCATCCAGCAAGACAATTTATGACACCTTTCCTGAGCATCCTGTCGAGGGCTCATTCATGTAGTTCCCCTAAAGACCAGGTGCAGTCTTGAGAATATGAGAATTCAGAGATCTGCCCTGCTGCTTTATCATTCCTGATAAGTGTTCTCATTTAATCATTTCCATGCATAAAGCCTAAGGTTCTCTTGTGTTTGTCTGTGTCATATTAATAAAGGTCCATTTGGGAGGACGCTGGGTGTGGAAATGATTTGACCGAGGTTAAGTAACAATTGTACAAAATTGTTTTGACATTATGTTAATATCTGCTCATGTATTATCCCCAATTTAAAGTTAATCACCAAAATTACTGTTGCAGTTCCCAAAATCTAATGAAATAAGATTTGCTGAGGTGTGAATAATACAGAAATTGAGAAGTGCACAGTCACTATATAAAAGAACCAAAATAAACTGCTAACTTTAACTCTCTGAGTGCTCATATAAACTGAGGTGACTTCATAAGTTATATCAGACCTTTAACACTTTGATATCATGCTGGTGACTGAACACTGGAATGAGTGTCCTGCCTGCATGCCTGTGTGTGCACAGGGCTCAGTGCATGGGGGTCCTGCTCAGTTGCTCAAACAGATGTTTCAAGCTACTAAGCATGAATTGGTGCTTTTATGGTCAGTGGGTTTGATTATGACTTGGCTGTGCTAGGATAAACATATCTGATCAGGGAAGATAAAGGCAGACCACCACTATCATGAAAAAGCATTTGAAATAAGTGATTACCATAAATTCAAATCAAAACCCTGAGGGGAAGCACAGGAATCAGAAGAGGTGGAGGAGTCTGTTTGTCTCTTGTGTTATACCTAAATGAATATGGAGAAAATGGAGGAGGAAACATCAGTGCTTCAACAAAACAGCCTGGTCCACAGTTCACTGTTAGCTGATTTAAAAACAAAACAAAACAAATACAGAATTAGGTTTGAAAAATCAGCTAAATCCATTCTCATATGGAAGTTTGGTGCAGGAAAAATTCAAAGCAAAGAATAGCTGTTTCTGTAGAAAGTGGAAAAAAGGAAAATTATGGATATGATGGATATGAACCAGTGCTTCAATCATGGCAGAGACATATATAGTAATTAGATCTGGAAAGGGCATCCAAACAGCACACCTGAAAGCTTGTTGCCTTAGATATGCAAGTTGGGTGTAATGGGAAGGGTGGAAGAATTGGTAGGCTGAAGGCTTGGTTGAGAAGGAAGGGAGAGACACAGATGTGATTGAGGCTGGGTGGCTCAGAATGAATTTACAGGGAGGGTGATGCTCTATGCTTATCTGTGTCATTTCAGGCCCAAGAAGCAGGTAGAGAAGGTCAGAAACAAGCAATGTGTAGCTGTGATGGTGCAGAAAGCAAAGCACATGGATCCACTCCCAAAAAAAAGGAAAAGAAAGAAATGAAAACTAATTGTAGAATACCAGGTTGGAAGGGACATCAAGAATGATCTGGTCCAACCTTTTTTGTCAAACGTACAAGAGGGACCCAAGAAAGGAAGCAGAAATCAAATTCTGACAGTTGCAGCAGCTTTCCTTCAGAATTGCCCCAGGGATAACTAAAAGTTGCCATGAATTACAGAGCTAGTTCTTATGTCCACACTGAAGTACAAGACAGACAATGATGACTCACTTAAGTTGCCTATACAATCAATAGTAGAAGCAGCCACAGATGATCCAGTCTTTGAACCTCATTTCATACCCCAAACCTGTTGACTTACTGGGTGAGGCAGTAAAGTTCACATTTCCTGATAGAAAAATCCACTTTTCACATACAAAATGAAACAGTCTGCATTTGCATCTAGCCTTCATGAGGCTGAGTGTGCAGACATATAGTCAATCATAATCCAACCTGTTCCAGCACAGTAATTGCAGCTAGTTTTGTAGATAACAAGTGCAATTTCAAGTGCGGAAGCAAGTTTGAAAGAGGATGAAGACCTGATCCTCTGTATGCCTAAAACTTTACCGAATAGATGCATTGTTGGCTTTAATAGATTTCACATGGAGATTTCATATCCTCTCTAAAGTGGTTCCACCAAATCCTGTTTTCAGCCTTTTCACCTACAAATATCTGTAAAATGACCCTTATTCTTCTGGACACTTTATTGTTGGGACTTTTGCTGTGACATCCACATGAGGATGTTTTGATTCACAAAGAGGAAGAATTAAAGATGTTTTTCTTTTGTCATTATAAATATTTTTCTTATAGTATGATGGAGCCAAATATCTACCAGGGCAAAATTGATAGCAGCGCCCAGAAATAAGAGAAAATGGCCCAGGGATGACATACTTCATGTGTGGACTCTAGCTGTATTTCAAAAGGAAAGCTAATACATGGAATTACTCCATTAATTATTGGAGTTTGAAATAAACTGATTGCTACAACGGTTAGGAAGGAGGTACATTTTAGAAGTGTTGGTAAAAGAGGGATCCTTCTTCCCTGAATTTTCAAGTTCAAGCTCAAAAATCTGTGGCTTTTGTGACTTAGTCTAATCTCTCTTGCCTTGTATGTACCATGAGAAAATTGAAGTAGGGAACATGTCTTCTGGTTAATATGGCATAAATGAAGAGCTATGTGTGACGATGTCACCCTCTTGTAGTTAGGAAGTGTAAGTGCACATAACTGCAAGTGTAAGCTCTGTGGTAGCACAACCTTTGGTCACACCAGACTGCTTGAGGCAGTCCAGATCTTGGAAGCCAGTTAGGCCCAGGCTTGGTTAATACCGGGCTGGGAGCATAAGGGGACTGCCAACTCTGAAGTCACAAACTGAGAGCCGTGGTCACAAGTGCAAAGTAAATAGTAAACCATGGACCACAAACCAATTTAAAAATCAAAATAATAAAAATAAAAATAAAAATAAAAATAAA
>JBAFWW010039979.1:41638-52740 GCA_036873685.1 Agapornis canus
AAATAAAAATAAAAATAAAAATAAAAATAAAAATAAAAATAAAAATAAAAATAAATCTCAGGGTCCCATTACTGTCTCCTCTCTTAACAGTAGGCAGGGATCAGAAGGAAAGAACCCCTTAGCGCTTAGTAACTCTGGAGAAGAGCTAGGCTCTTCCAAACTGAACTACTAGTCCAGTTAAGTCTTTTTATTGCATGATCTCTTGGAATAACTTCCATTTCTAATATAGTTTTGTTAACATGGAGCTTTCCAAACTCATCTAAATCAAAATGCACACTGGTTCTAGACAATTGCTAATTAGACAAGATTTAATACCTTAGGAACCCTTTGCTTTACCCTTGCCCTGCCCATTTTGCTTTTAATTAGAGAAGGCTTTGTGGACAGACTGGTGCCTGCTCAGCCATAATTTTTTGTCCCTCTTTGATTAACAATCTCAGCACCATCTGTATTAGGCAGTGCTCATGATTCATTGGCACTTCTGTTTTCTTGCAGAGGCTTCTGGGAGGTTACTAAGGGCTGTGTTATGGTAATACCCAACATACACAAGATTACTTAATTCATTACATTTGTTTAGTATGCTTACAACTAAATCTACAAACTCTATTTTCTATGTACAGTTGATTGCTCTGAAATCTAGTTACAACAGTTGTCTGAGCAATCCCAAACTTCTCATGACTTCAGGCAAAGAGAGGCTGTTTCAGCTCTACCTTCTCTGTAGCTGACCAAGCCTTCAGGTTTTGTGGGTGAGTTTGGCTAGCCTCTTCCCACAGAAAACAAATCATCTGCAAACTGGAACTCCAGCCAGCCTTGCTGAATGGCTCACAAAATGTTCACTTAGCCTGAAGCTGGGATTTGTGCTGCCTGGGCCAAGTTTCAAGGGAGGCAGCAAGGGTTTCTGGTATTGGGTGGATGTCAGGCAAGTTATGGAAGTTATGAGCGAGTATTGATGCCTGTTTCAGATCCAGTGTTCAGAAATGCAGGCTTAGCAAAGTGGAATCCCTGAGAACTGAAATCCTCATGTAAACCCCGAAGAACTGCAATTACAGCTCTCACTGCTTTTTTCCTCTGGGATGTGGCTGCCAGCTGAGGCCCATTTGTACATAACCTCAGTGTTGCAGATACATCCAAGGCTTCTGAGACAGAAGTTGTTTCATTTCAGCTTGTGGTGATGATGGTTTAGAAACCCCAAGGAGAAAGTCCTGCTCACAGGTCTCCTTAGCCATCTCCCTGAGTCACTTTCCAAGCTTTTGGCTTCTCCAGAGACACTGGGCTCCTTTACTGATAGCTTCCATTGCCAGCCAGCCACTGTCCCGTCCCCCGCACACAAGGATTAAATGGTGGATTACAGCTCTGGACTCTGGTGTATTTGTTTTGCCTGAGCACTGCAAAGCTCTCTTGGCTCTGTTTTCTCCTCTACACCTTGGTCTGGGCCCTCCTTGAAATTGCTTTCCTTTTGTCTGCAGGACCAAGGTTCTTCTGGATCTGAAATCATAGGGCATTGAACACCTTAAAGCCATGGGCACTCACCAGCCAGGGGAATTTACAGGTTCAATCCCTGCACAATGAGCCAGGGACTTTGCAGCACAGACCGACAAGTTGGATGGAAGAAGGAAGCTTGGAAACATTATTAGTCTTAAGGTGAGTCCTGCTTTGTGTCATTGGCCTAGTACTCTGCTCAGGGGGAAAAACAGATTATTCCTGATATAAATCTAGGATCAACAGTAAAAGACTCTTCATGGTGGATTTATTAATCCATCTTGCTCCAGGCTTTCTAAACAAAAGAGCTGTGTTTCTTGGCTGGCTGTGAGCAAAAGAGGTTAATACCAAAGACTGCACAAGGTTCTGCAATTAGACAATTTCTTTGTAGCATGATGTAGGCACCGAGATGACCTCAGAGGCCTTTTTTGCTGTTCCAGAAGCATATTGGACAAGTTTTCTCAGCAGCTGTGCCTTACTGCTCTGTATTAAATGTGCTGATTATAAATTACAACAGCTACCCTAGGATCTTCCTATCACTTTGAATTTCTTCATGGCAACTTTCTTTGTTTTCCCTTGCCTCCAAGGGGTGCTTTGCAAATATGTACCATCCGGTGGGAAAGCAGATGGAGGATAATAAAAGTTTATGTTTTATGGATTCATACAAAGATTGTTCTGTCTTTCTTCTTAAAAAATATATTAAAGAAAAAGACTTGCCTCATTGTTCTCTTTAGGAAAACAAGTCTCAAGCTAACAGGATAGAACTTATAGATGAGGGAAAGGTGGAGGTGTGCATAGCCAAAGTATCTGAAGAGAAAGAGATATTGGAGCTCATGATGCAGATGTATTGTTACTATTCTTGCTTTGCCATGATTTAGACTTTTAATTTATATTCTGGTTAACCCCTCACACCTGTGCTACTTCCACCCACACCACAGCAAGTTGAGTGTATGGTGTACTTCTGCTTGCTGAAGTGAGAAGCTCATGGAGGACATTTGAGGAGAACGGTCAATTGCAACCCTCTTGGCTGTCTGGGAGAGGGACACATCAGCTCTGCAAAGTGCCCCAGCTGGTGGGCATCAGTTCATTCACCTCAATTTCCTCTGCTGAAAGGCCTGTGTAGGAGGAGCTGTGATTTAGTTGCTCAGGTGAGGAGATGGGGTCTTCTTTGATTATGTTTTTTTGAGTTGATTCTTCCCTCCTCACCAAACTCTTGCTGACTTCAACTGTAAGATGTGTTGCTGGCTTTTATTCCCGTTAAATAACTGTTTTGTCTGCGTTGCCTGTGATGTTTTCCTTTCTCTTTAGTGTTATTTCTGGGAGAGGTTTATGTGTAAGAGCTGTTGGTCTGATGTGAGCAACTAGTGAAAGCTACATTATGATTAGACGCATTTATTTTTCCAGTTGCTTTCTGGGTATAGCTGGAGTGTCCATGCTCTCTTAACTGAGGTGAGATTTTTCACCAAGAAGCAAATGTTCTTTGTCATGGAGGAAAAGGAACACAGGTCTACTTCAGCTGTGTAGTTGTACCTATGCCTGTAATCAGTGGGTTTTATCCCCATTTGCAGTGTGGTCCCCCAAAACTAGAGTGGCATGATTAATTTTCTTGCAAGAATTTATTCACAGTTCAGGGGAAAAAACCCACAATACTGAATGTTAAGGGCCTTTTTAGACCACAGAAGAAAGGGATGTAACAATTTCCAATGTCTGTGTTTGTCTAACATTGATTTCCAATTGGGAAACAAGGTGGATGTTTTTAACAATGGGATGATGAACCCCTGTAGTGGTTGCTTAAGGGATGTAGCAAGATCTTTGTAACTTAAATCCAATACGTAGAGTTCAGATCACTTTCTTGAAGGAGGCAATCCAGCTCAATTAGGCATTCCTGAGCTCAGTAAAGAACCACTGGGTGAATTTTTATGTCTGCAGGTAAGTGAGAGGTGAGACTGGATGTTCATAATGGGGTTTTTTTTACCTTCAGGGTTGAAATCCTTGAGCATGTACTTTATAAAAGTGAAATCAAAAAGCTGAGAAAGGTCTTACAGACAAATATTGTCTGCCAAACCCAGCTATCATGACAACAGTTCAAAGTTATCTGTGCCCTTACTGGGCAAGAAATATTTGACCGCTGGTTATGGTAAAGGATGGAAGTGCTAGGAGAAGCAAGAGGGCTGCAAGAGAAGGGTTCCCAAGCTCAGGAAACCTGCACTTTCCTATGTAGAGAAGACTGGAAAGAAATATGAATTGTCTTAGTCTAAGATAAAGTCTGTTTCAGAAGAGAACCTCTCAGAAGGGTGCAGGACTCAGTTAACAGTGTGGCTGGAGGGAACAGAAGAAGTAGGAGCGGCAAAAAAGCCATAAAAGTGACTCTAAGCATGAGTGAGGATGAAATGGGAGATGGGCAGTTAGTGTCAGAACTATGAAGTGTCTCAAAGCTTGCTTCTTTTCTTACCACTGCACAGGTGTGCATGAAAAAGGTAATCTCACACCTTTAATGTTTCCCTGCAATCCCTTGTAAGACAGCAGGAAGAGCCTTTGCTTTCCAGTGCAGAAAGTGGGGAGATGGCAGTCCCATTAAGGAGTGTTTTCAGCCAAACTTGCCTTGTTTCTGATGCACTGTGTGCATACAGGTTATGAATAATTTCTTCCCTCAGAAATGAGCCCAGGTTAAAAATAGCCTCTGCATTTAGCTGCTTGCTGCCTCCTTCCTGCTTGCTGAGGCCGGAGATCTGTTGAAGTGCTGGCAGTCATTTTTAATGTGGAAAAGTTTAGAAGCCAACATTGTTTGGTACCCCTTGCCAATATGGGGAGCAGTGGGGATAGCTATAGAGTAGACAACGGAGTCTGGTTTTCTCCTTTCCCTCGCCGGGAAGAGGAGGGCAAGATGTTCTTTCTGGAGACAACTTTTCCATTGCCCATTCCAGCCTTGACCCTCTGCTGAGGTTCTTAACAAAGAACCAATTAGCACTTGGTAGCCATGGGATCATAGAATAGTTTGAGTTGGAAAGGACCTTATATGATCATCCAGTCCCAAACCCTCTGCCATGATCAGGGACACCTCACACTAGACCATGTTGCCCCAGGCTCTGCCCAGCCTTGAACACTGACAAAGGTGGAGCATTTACTGCTTCTTTGGGCAACCTGTGCCAGTGCCTCAGCACCCTCACAGTAGTTTTGTAGTATAGTACCTGGGGTTGCATTAAGATAAGATACTTTCAAGTTACACAGACATCTTAATATGTCTGGCATATGGGACAGCCCCCTGTGTGTTAACACCAGCTCCCTGTTACTGTCAGTGGTGAACTTGTGAAAAAAGCCATGTGTCTGGAGGGTCTATGGTAACACTTGTCCATCCTTGCTTCTCTTCTGTGGGATTATATCTGCAAGGAGCGTGCAAATCTGGAAGTTTAGGACCTAAAATATGCTGATGATTTCTCATCAATTCTCAGGTCAGTGTTTGCAGGAGTTTGTCACCAAATGAGAAGCTGGGGCACAGAAAGGTAGTAAGATTCCCTCATCACCTGCTGACATGAAGGACTGAGTAATAGCCTCGAATGGCACTGTAAGTAATGAGTGAGGATGAAATTGGAGGTGGGCAGCTAGTGCCATAACTATTCCTGTAGTTCCTGTAGTTTGCAGTGAAATAATCAGGATTAAGCCCAAAGGCATGGTTAAAACTATGCAACTCACAGTGGTGAAGAGGATGAAAACAATCAGGATTTTATGCTCTGAACTGTTAATACAGTGGGTTTTACTCTGACTAATCAAAGCTCTTGGGGTGGGCAGGGTTTAGCAGATCTTGCCTGAAGAAGAGTTGGAGACTTCTGGTCTCTGTGTTTAGAAGAAGGGAAGGAAGGGGGAATGTAGGAATATAAAACATCCCCTGGCACCTCAGATATCAAAAACTGTGAGTAATGTCCATGGTTGTCATGGTTTTAGGCCTCTTGAGCCTGAAGTTTGTTCCCTCAGTGCAAACCTGAATGTTCTCTGCTCATCAAACGCAGCTATGCCTTTGCTGTGGGAGCATCTCTTCCATGGGTCCTCCAAGTCCTGCCACTTCTTCCCTTCCTCAGCTGCCAGAGCAGTGTGTGTCCTCAGGTCCCAGTCCTTCTTCCTTGTTTTAAGGCTACACCTTGGCTGCTCACAGCCTCAGAGATTCATTATAAAAAATTATCCATTTTCCAGAAATCACAAGGTTCTGTGTCTTCCACTTAATTATTGTTTCATTTTAATAAGCAATTATGTTTTGAAGGCACCTCAGTGCTCCAGGCGTTACCACTTATCACCTGCTGAGTGATTTAAAGCTAGTGAAGCACATCCCATTTGCAGGTTGGAATAAGGCCTGGATCCTATAAGCAGACAAATGAGTTCAGAAATACTCTATGTTTGTAACTCATTGTTTATGATTTCATCTCCTTGTTCTCAGATAGAGGCCAGTTATGTGCTGGTGGGACTGGAGGGTTGTCTGTTCCCTTGCTGTTCAGATAAGAATCAAAGGGCTCATTAAAGGCTGTGAAAGGGAGAAGACTATCTGTTGGCTGTTCTGTACTATTTCCACTGCCAAGTATCCTCTCTCTCTGCTACAGACCACAATACAGTAGCTGCTAAATCAACCCACAGCTTGGTATCCTTCATGTGAGAGATACAAATCACCTCCAGTGTGAGACTGCTGTAGGGGCAGGAAGCCAATGAGTCTCAGCTCTAGAACTGGTATGGAAACTAAATATAGGAGCATGAGAGTTGTTGGCTGTAGGAATAAATCTTGAGTATCTCCATAAACTGCAGAATAGAGACCTGGGTTATCAAGCACTAGGTGGCTTTCTCCTGGAGCTTTTATGACCTAATTGTTTGGGTTTTGTCCTCCCACATCTCCTTGACTTCCAGGTGGCACAGTTGGAAGCCTATTTGAAAACAGAAACCCATTAAATCTTCTCTTTTTTATGTCTCACATTAAATATGGCACTGCAGCCAGGTCTATGTTGAGCCCCTCAGTTGAGAGGCTGAGCAGCCCAGATCACGTGTGCCATGGAGTGTTATTATCAACATTAACTACAGCGTTAGTACGTGTGCCATGTGCTCCAAGGTGTGTGTGATGTGATGGTTGGAGGCAGTCTTGGGCACAGTGGTCATGAAATGATGGGGGTTTTGATTCTTAAAGAAGTAAGGAACGGGGCTCAGCAGAACTGCTGCCTGGGGCTTCTAGATGGCAGACTTCATCTATTTAGGAGACTGGTTGACAGAGTCCCTTGGGAGGCAGTCTTGAGACTGCAGGCACGTCAGAGTCTTGAGAGCAAAGGAGTCCAAGTAGGCTGGGGAGGGAGAGCAGGAATGAGGTGAGGTGAAAGGGAGGGTGGTGTTCTTCCTGTAGGGAGCTGTTTCCTTCCCACTTGCTCCTGATGAGTCCTTTGAGGGGAGTAAACCTGAGTCATTTTCTGTGCTGAAAATGCTTGTTTAAAACTGGAGTTACTCTGGAGTAAGTAGGGGGTAGAAGTCCCTGATGTTGCCTATAGACATACCCCCTGAGGTGGATTGAGCTGGTTTGCTGCTGCTCAAAAGCTGCAAGCTCTTGGCCCATGTAGGCAATGCATCCTGGCCACTTTCTTCTCCACACTGCCCATTTTTCCGTTCAGATTTTGGAGAAGCACAGCCATTTGTAAGTAACAGCCAGCCTGAATTACATGTCAGGACATCCTTTGTCATGTTCCTGCCTGTGCATCACCAGAACAGGCCCAATAAAAAGCCTCATTTCTCTTTATTTCCTTGTGATTTTACCTCTCCTGTCCATTTGACCTTCTACTGTCATCCTCTATTTCTTTCTGGTCATATGTCTGCTTTTATTTTGAGAATGAGGATTCCAACATATCTTTCAACAGAGAGAACAGTACAGCAAGAAAAGTGTGTGTGTCAGTGGCTGAAAGTGTGGAGCTTGCAGAGGCTATTCCAGCCCTCCTTTCCCATCCAAGTTCTAGGCAGTACTTGCTCTATGCCTGTCTCATCTCCTCTCGGCCTCAGGCTCTCTGGAGCTGGGTTAGGATGCCTCAGGATGCTATTTTCCACAGCAGTTCTGGTGTTCTCAGCTTGGATTTGGGGCACAGCTCAGCAATGTTTACTTGTCACATCCCCACCAGGCTGGGAACAGCAGTGCTAATATTGCAACAAATTTAGCAGAGCTCAGTGATAGGATTTGACCCAAATTGCGGAGGGGAAAAAGAAGCAGCTCTGTAAAAAGAGATTTCTCTGGATGACAAATTCTATTAGAAGCAAATAAATAAAAAAGCCAGGTATAAAAGGAGCACATCCTGATTTTACTCTTAGTGTGATTTGAACATAATTTGATGAGGCTCAGCTAGACAAGCAATGCAGAGACCCTGAGGGATAGGGCTATGTTTGCTGAGAAGCCTACATCATGCTTCCACAGTAGGAGAAGAGGTGTGAATGAGATCGTATAGAATCAGATCTCCTTCTCCCTGTTGGAAGCTTAAAGAGATTTGAAATGCGCTTGAAATCAAATAGACAAAGCTGAACTTGCAGATTGTGTGGGCAACCTGATTTTTTCCTACCCTTCCCCAGGGCAGAGCTCACTGGAGATGCCCTAGGACAGACTTGTGAAGATAAGACTGGCAAAATGAAGGTAAGAAAATGGTGGAAAACCTCAAAGTTGAGAAGTACCAAGAGTTTCTTGGGTGAAGATGTCCATCTGCTCATGTTGGAACTAGATGACCTTAAGGTCCTTTCCAACCCTAACTATTCTATGAGTCTATGATTATCTGTATTAGAATAAATCTGTCAACCCTTATGGACACATCTCTGCTTGATGTAGGGTCTACACATTCCCTTCAAACTAGTTATTTTCTTTGCCTGTAACTTGAAAGCAAGGCTTCTTTGAAACAAGATATTTTTCAGACAGCTGAAAAGATTCCCTTGCTGCCCAGCACTTAGGGTAAGAGTGAAATATTTGCAATTCAATTGGACATGCTTTTAGAGCTGCAGTAAGGAGTAGCAAACACTAAGTGTGCAGCAATTATATAGATGTCACTTTATGCTTGAAGAGCCTGACTTGCACATGTATGGCATACAGAGATACAGGGTGTGGCTTGACTAATGATAGTTAAAGATCTATTTCTGAGTTGCAAAAGAGCACAGTCCAAAGGCCATTGAAGGATATGACCCTTTAGAGTTGTAAAATCCAGACACTGGAGCTAGAGATGAATCTCAAAGAGGTCTTACAATGGTGACTCCATCTTCCTTGAACTTGTTCTCTGGAGGTAAAACAAGTACCTTCCCCTGAACATTTCCTCTAACATTTCCTCAAGTGTTGTTTTTAACTGTTGCTGTTGAAGTGAGGTGATGTTATTCATACTCAGTCTTGGTGAATGTGCCTGAGGCAATGCTGAAACATAAGTTCTCCAGCTTGTCTGTCTCCACTGTTTCTACACAAGGCTTGGGCTGGGGAATGAGCAACTACTTAGTAGTGTATCCAAGCCACAGGGGAATGGCTGGTGAATCAGGAGGGACACCTTGATAGAAAAGCCATTTGAAGGAATATTAATTATCAGGCAGCTAGTTCTGGACAATTGAATCTCAACTCCAGATGTTCCCATTCTAAGTGCTTTAGCAAAATGCTGAATTGATTACTATCTTGTGAGCTCTCTGTGTGTGTGTGATAAAACCCATGACTGCTGAGCTAAAGGGACTGTCTGATGATAGCAATACAGAGCAGTGAGTTTCTCTTCACTTTTTTGAACTTATGCTTTTTTTATCATAAGGAAGCCAGGCCAAGTTTCAAAAATGTTCTTTAATTTATAATCTTTATTGTAGTGTCATGGTGCTGATTAAAGTCACTGAAGGCTCCTCTGTACATGGTTGGATTGAAATAAAGAGACATCTGTTTGGTCTGAGCCTTGTTTAATCAAGGACTACCAATTTAAGGACACCTTGATTTCTGTGTATCTGTATAACAGGTAGAAGGACAAGGGGAGCAGACTAAAGAAGAAATAAGTCATTGGGATAAAATGAAATCAACCTGAGCTTTTAACTCAGGCTCTAATTGAACCAGAGCTGAAGTTCGAATAAGAAATTCTCCCCCCTTCCCAGCCTTTAAGCTCAAACCAAGCTCAGAAATGTCAGCTAGAACAGCTTTATACTTGACATTGTTTTGGAGGGTGGGCTCTAAGCACCACAATGTAAGGGACGATGTGTAACAGGTAAAATGATATTTTGCTATGAGATTATAAGGTCCAAGAGATTTGACTTATATTCCTAGAGCTGGATGGGAAGAGGTTTTGTTGCAGACCAGATCCATCTTTGGGTGAAATCATAGATGTTCAGTGGAAGCTGGCATCACCCTAAAGGAGATGGTTCTCACAAAAATGTTCTTTTCATAGTCATGAGTTATCTGGTGCTGAACTGATTCAATGCATTTTCTTACTGGGGCAAACACACTGATTTCAATGAAAACAATCTTGGCTCTTGGGTCTCGCTCCTTTTCCATACTACAAAAGCTAAACTGAAAGTAGTAAAGGAAAAGAATTAGATCCATGCTTCTGAAAATACGAATGCTTTTGCTGAAAGTGTGAAAGGTGCCTAATGGGCAAGGCTTCTATACAAAACAACCAGATTGCTGGGCAATACTAATGCATTGTGCTGAGAGGGCAATTTTATATTTTATTTTTATCATTTCTCTGCAGAGTTCTAGGGCATGAAATTCTGCTGTGTTAAAAACCACTATGAAGACCTCAGCACTGCCCATGACTCTTGGAAAAAGACAGATTTAACAGGGGAGAGATCTGAATTTGATTTGCTGAAATACCCATCTACTTATCCCTTGGCATTCTGTTACGCTGGATGCTTTTGTTCCAGCTGGGGTTGCTCATCTGTGAGCAACAAACTAATGGCACAAGCCTCTGAACACAACCTTCATGCTCCTCCATCTGTGGCTTAAGAAGGTTCACAGGCCACATCATTTGCAGACACTGTTTGGATATGCCAGTCTCTGCCATCATCAACGTGTGCAAAAACAGGTAAATCAAGGTGAAAAGCCAAATTGAGGGCAGCTGTAAAGCAGAGACTTACTAGTTCTAATATGCAGAACTTTAAGAGTAATTAATTTGTTCTTTTAAAAAATAGTAGCTTTTTTTTAGCTCTCAAAAGAGGTTGTTTTGTAGGGATTAGTGACAGGTTGTGCTGCCAAGGTGTGTAGGCTGATTTTGGAGAAGCATCCAACCAGCTTGCATGGCAGGTGAGGTCTTGCAGACTCCTGAGAGCAGCACATTAGCCACAGGAGACTTTCTGTTAGACTTGGGCTGTAAACATTGTAGCTGAACTGTTCCTCTCTATAGACAGTTCTAATGCAGTCAGCTCAAAGGGGGCAGTAACTGTGAAGGAATCCAAGATGCTTTGGCTCCTGTTCTCCATGATAAACCAAGTATGCTTCTTCTGAAAGAACTGTATTGGTCTCCTAGTTTAAGCCCAGTCAGCCACTCTGCCTCCTTCCCCACCAAACCCCCCACCCCCACACACCCCACACACCCCTCCCAGCTCCCAGAGGGATGGGAAGGAGAACTGAAGGAATCTAAGGTATAACACAAACCACTGCTGCTACCACCAATAATAATAATGATAAGGGA
>JBAFWW010039979.1:54864-71533 GCA_036873685.1 Agapornis canus
GGGAGGGGGGGGGGGGGGAGGGGGGGAGGGGGGGGGGGGGAGGGGGGGGGGGGGAGGGGGGAGGTAGCAGCAAGGCTTGATCTGTGCTTGAGCAAGCACAAGGAAATGCCATTTGGAAAATGGCTACAGGTGAGAGAGCTGGGCTTGGAATCAGCATTCTGTCCATGACAGCAGTTTGGGGCAGCTTTCCAGCCAAATCCTGAAGGATCACTGTCTTAGAAAGAGCAGCAGTGCTACCTGATTTCATTTTGCTCCATTTAGCCCAGTGCTTCTGCTGATAGACTGCTTCTTCCCTTATTACAGACACACCAGGACCAAGCTGCCCTGAGATTTATTTTTGTGTGTGTCATTGTGTCGATAAGCAGCTGATAGCCACTAGGGAAGGACTGCAGCACTCACTGTGTGGAGTAGGTCTCTCCAAGAAGTCCAGGAATGCAATTACCCAGCCTCTACCTCTCCCACTACCTCAGCAGACACAGCCATCCCCAAAAGAGCTGACAAGCCAAGTCTTAACCTGTATTATGTTCCTCTTAAAACCTGCTGTCACAGTAGTTCTGGTTCTACATTTAGTGTCCCTTATAAGCTTTTGGCTGGCCTCACCACCTCCAAAAGGAGCAACCCAAGGCAGCCTCTCTATACTTTATATACATACAGAGCAGTGTCAAGGGAGGTAATGGTCCTGGGATACACTTTGAAATCCTCAGATGAAGGTATGCAAGAACAGTGCCATGTCCTTTGTGGAAATGTAATTTAGGAACCTTTGCTCTTCACAACCCATCAGCTTTAAAGGCCTCTGCCCTTCCTGCCAAAACTGAGCTGTGAAGTGGTGGGGAGGGGAGAACTGGAATTATGTCAAAACAAACAGAAGTGGGTGGGTGGTGAAAGCATTCACTTTGCTGTTCCCTGACCACTGGGATCATGCAGAGGATCTGTTTCAGCTAAAAGGCACAGGCTGGGCCCCAGGGATCTTTCTTTGGGAGCATCCTCCGTTGCAGAGATGGTTTTGGAGACCTCATTCTTCAAAATGAGGTCTTCAATCTATTCAGCTTGGGCAGTGCAAGCTAGGAGATTCAGAGCTTTGCAATGCCCTGGCCAATGTTTGTGGATGTGGAAAGGACACCTGAGTGCAGAGAGCTACTGAAGACTGGTAGAAAGCAGAGCAGAAGAGAACCTTGCACTGTTTGGACACAGTGACCATCAGGTAAGTTTGTTTTCCAACCCCTTATTTAATCCATCTATAACAGAATTATGTTAAAGTTTGCGTTAGTGTATTCCAACTTTGGACACTGCTATGCAGCTGCTTCAGGGAAAGTGAAGGTCCTACCTCAAGACTGTGGCTGATTGAGGGTGTTGGCAGGGGAGAGTAGGGCCATAGAGCAGGGTAGATGTAGGTAGCTGGAGATAAGGTCTGAAAGGCAGATCTTCTGGAATGTCATTGGATGATGTGGTAGAAGATTGCTCAGGAGAAGATATATGATCACTTTTGAGGGAAACAGTCTCTAAGAATCAGGAATACAAGAACTTCACATGAATATTAGTTGGAAGAGCAGTGTAAGTAGGTATGAAGATTGCATCTGTATCCTAGCTGAGCTGTGCTGGAGGGCACTGTGCTTCTTGCAGTGGGTATGTTGTATCTTTGTTGTCTGGAGATTTCTAACACTGTCTGTCATTGCAGCAGGTAAATATGGGACCCTGCTAGAAAGGCTCCACACTTAACAACAGTCTTTACAAATGAGAGATCTTGCCTGAAAGCAAAAGAGATGAAATTAAGACAAGTGCAAAGCACTCCTCTTAGGCAGGCAAAGCACAACACACAAACACAAAACAGGGAATACACAATGAGGCAGCAGCACAACAGGAGAGGACTAGGGTTGCACTGGTTCACATGTAGAATATGAATCAACTGCTGCTGCAAAACAACTCCTTGTATCCAATACTGTATTAACAAGAGTGCTCTTTGCCAGATATGTGAGGCAATTATTACAACCCGCTTGGGGCTGGCAGAGCTTCAGCCAAGTGTGGGTGTCCAGAACTGATGTGAAACTTTATCTACACCCATTAAGGAATTTGGAGAGAGATTCCATTAAGGGGGAAATAAAACAGACAGCACAAGTGAATGATAAGAGGTTAGACAAACAAGTCCTGTCACCAAAGATTGAAGGCATTGCCTTTGTTCATTTTGGAAGAAAAATGCTGGAAATGGGATGCAGTCAGTCTTCCTGCACATACATAGTACCTATAAAAAGTCTCATGATGAACTGTTTTCCATGGTCACGGGTGTAAGAAAAGGAAAGTGCTTGAACTCATAGTGAAGATGATTTAATGTGTTAGGAAAAACCTCTAATCTCTAGGGGGGTAAAACACTGAAGTAGGCTGTCTAGGAAAGATGTGGCATCTCCTTAATGAATTTTAAGAATGGGCTTGACAAACAGCTATTAGGACAAATAGGTATTTAAGTATATTTGATCCTGCCTCTGATGATCTCATGAAATGCCTTTCTGCCATCCGTATCTATAATTAAGCACAATACAAAAACACAGTCTCTTCCTTGTGGAGTTAAAAACCCATCTATAATTAGCCAAAGTCTTTATCTTCTAATGCTAAAACTAGGTTAAACGTGTCTTATGTGGCAGCTCTGTTAATATATCACTGTGGAGCAAACATCAGGAGGAAAGGGAGCTCTTTAAACTGAAGACCAGCACTGGTGTAGCAACGTGAGTCTAAAACTGGCCAGGCATAAATTAGACAGGAAATTGAAAGTAAATTTTGAACTGTCAGAGCAATGATGTTCTGAAACAGCCTTTCATAATGGGAATGCTGGGGGCAAAAATCAGAGCTTGTTTTTAAAATGGAGCTTGCTAAATGAATTAAAAAAAATTTAGAGAACTACTGCCTGCCATGGTGGAGTCCAGGATGAGGACATCCCTTTTGTTGCTGGATTTTAGGAGCTTAGAGGAAGAGAAGCACTTTTATGCCAGTGGGTCTGTTTTCTGCTCTTTATTGACACAAATGTTCCGCCTTCATCCCTGTGCTTTTTCATGTGAGGCAGGTACTGATATGTCTTTTAAGATCTGAAGGTCACATCTCTGTTTAAAACTGCATAACTGCACAGAGGTGGAGGAGGGAAACCCAAGTTCAGGAAGACCTTGAAGGGGACTGCAAGTCCTCAGGTGTTGGGTGTCCTCTTAATTTCTCCAAGGCTGCAAACACTTTGTGGTGATTGGAGTGTTGTTTGGGGTTAATGTGAACAGCTGGGGAGAACCACCTCAGGAGTTGAACTTCATGTCTTAAGTGTGTGGCAGCTCTGCTGGTGAGGTGTTTAAAGTGAGGCAAGAAACCCCTGCAAAGTGAAGCAGTATGCCAAATGTAGCTAACAGGACAGCACAGGTTCTGTGCCAGGAGAGGAACTTAATTTCTTTGCTGACAAATGAAACAAAGATGTGATTGGAAAGGCCACGCTTTGGAGGTATGAGCAATTTCCCTATAATCAATCATCCAAACAAAATTGTTTTCATTTCTTTGAATTATTTAGCAGGCATTTGATGGCAGACAATATGAGCTGGATTTTAGTTTTTCACCTGTTTCTTACACTGATGTGATCTGTGGGCTTTGGCAGTGGGATGTTGGTGCGAAGGAAGACTGAACTGGGCTTCTGTGTTCAAAAAACTTGGCAAAGCCCGTGTCTGTAATTATCAGCTAATCATTCAGACATAGGCGTTTTTTGTCTGCTCTTGTTAGGTCTGTAAAGTATCTGGCTGTGCAAAGCTGGCAGTGAAACACCTACAGGAGAGGATGTCAAGAAGGAAGCAGTGAGAAGGTGGTAAAGTAGAGCTGAGTTTGATAAGAGCCTCTGGCTCCTGCAGTAACTGCAGGCAAGATGTCTAATAATCACTGTCACATCAGCTTTCCTGGGAATTCCTAGTTACATGAGGCTATTGAAGTGGTCAGACTAGAGGGCTAGGTAGAGGAGGGCTGGTTCCTACACCCTGTGTTGGACCATGTGAAATAATTCCTTTTTCTTAGAGGCAAGTGTACCTCTGAGATCTCAAGGGATCTGGTTTACTTTCCCTTGGACAAGGTGTGTGTGTTATGGGAGAGGAAGGAGGAATTAGTGGGAAGCCTATGTTAAGGTGACCCCAGTGAACTGGTTTGTTGTCTAACACAGGTTCTTTAGCATTTCCTGGTACTGGGTCAGGCTGAGGGAGAACATCGTGGTTCAAATACAATAAAAGGGAAGGTTGTGGGGAGATACAGCAAGAATGATATCTATTACAGAGGTTATGCTTTCCATCACTTTTAAGTCTGATGATATTGGCCTCATTTCAAGTCATGGACAAAGAGCCTGTTTGTACCACACAGCAAGTTGAGAGCCTGATTTATACAAGGGCATTCTATGAGTGCCAAGTAACATCCTTAGATGAGGTAGGACGGGCTTTTTCTTCACACAGGTTGTGCAAGATATTCTCATGCATTAAATTCAAAGCTGCCCTTAGGCTGCTTTGTACCAGGATATGTTTCCACACCCAGCATCCCACCTCATAGAAAAGATACAGATCTCAGTGTCACCTGTAGTGGAACAAATGCTCTGAAGCCTCCCATTAATGGAGCCTGCCCCACTCTGGTGCTCCCAGGGTGTGCTTAGACTGGGATTGTGTGTTGCCATAGCAGGAAGCTGACACTGCTGGAAAGTCTCCACTCAGCACATCCCAGAACTGCCCAATTTTGTTGCCCATCAGGGCAGGATGCAAGAGAGTGCTTCAGGATGGATGGAATTGAAGATCAATTTAAGGATTCATTTCTGCTCTGAATACAAGGGCTTGAGTATTTGTTTAAGTATCACTGGTGTGTTTCAGTTTTCAGGTGCCTTTCTAACAGATACTGATGGTATGGTTGTGTGGGAGTGGGGGGGTTGGGTTTGTTGCTTGCTTTCAGAAATGAACAAATGCAAGACTGGGAGTCTGTGCAGTTAACACTGGGAATCACCAAGGCATCAGGACCTCCTAGCATGTACAGGTAAATAAGAAAGACAAGTTGATTTTATCACTGGCACAGCTCTAAGTACACACTCACCTCTCTGTGGCTCAGCTTGTGCAAAAAAATTGGGATCATGATACTTTTCCTCCTGCCTTTGTCTGTCTTGCCTGTTTGGCTGGTTGCTCGTGGAACAAAAAGTATTTCTCATTGACTATTTGCACAGTGCTTTATACAACAGACCCCTGATCGCAGCAGGGGTCTTTCAAGTGCCTCTGTGTTAGAGTGAGTACAGAGAAGTCTGAACCCTCATGGAAGCAGCAGGCTGTACAGCACTAATCAAGGTTATAGATTAGGCATGTGCTTGTCAGGCTGTAATGTAGTCAAATTTCCCTGTAGCAAACTGTGCTTGTAACAAACCACCTTTTCCAGGCATCCCAATAGTAAGAAATGTTATTTTCCATTGCTAATTAGTTCTTGATAGGGCAAACGTTTACATGAAATTGAATGTGTACAATGATCTTTGTTTTCCTGCTTTTTCTGAGGTGTGCTGAATGTACCCCTAAGGGTACATCTTCCCTTCTCCTTCATGTCTCTATTTTCTTTTTAAAGTGCCATTTAAATGTTGAGCAGTGCACAGCCTCAAAGTGCAAGGTATTTATGGAGAATTCAAATTGAGTGTTTTTCCTCATTATTCTGAGGTGGTGAATTGCCCTCTCCTTTTATAGCGACTATCAGGATATAATGAAAATTTAGTTGGGCCTCTTGATGGCCACTTTGTGCAATACCAGAGGCCTTTATGTTTTCCATCACTTCCTCCATCCTCTTTTCCCTGATATTTAGCAAAGAATAAATCCATCTCCTGATCTTGAAATATCATGGATGATATTTTTAAGTTCATCTAATTAAGTATATTTTCCCTCCATTCTCCTTAACCCCAACTTACCACTTGTCCCTGAGATCAGACTTGATGTAAGCAGAAGAAGCTTTAAACTTCAGAATTTATTGAGGTGAAACCAGCGTAAGACACTGGCTCTTCAGAAAACAGCTTGTTTGCTTGGTGAGGAGTTGGAGGGCAGGAGGAAGAGCAAAGGCCCTTTCATTCAGCTAAGTAGAAGGAAAATCAATCTTCCCCAGGCAGAAAAGGGATGAAACTAGCTAAATGCTTGAATAATGTTCAGGGTAAGGCACTGTGTTTGCCTACTGTTTAAACTGAGTACTGCTCTATTTGATAAGTTAAATAAAACATAAGTTTCCCTGAAGACAGTCCTTTTCCTCCAATTGTCCTTCATGTATCATTATCTAATGGCTCCAACCAAGAATCTGTTTCTGTTCCTGCCCTCAAAGCTACGGCTGCCCCAGTGCTGAGGGCCAGTTTGGAGGTAATATTCTGCAGTAACCATGAAAGGAATGTTTTACTTGTCTCTGAGCTATTGGTAAAGGTTAGCAGTTGGGTGGAGGTAACAAACTGAGAAACAGCTCTTTTAGCTTTGCTGGACTGGTGGAACAAGCTGTGCTGCTGATGCTCTTTATATCAAACCTCATGTAGAATTATACAGTCAACAGGTCTTTAGTGTCACTGGGACCCAGAGAGGTTTAAGCTGTTTTTTGGCTCAAATTTCAACGGTGTCCTGTTGCTTCAGTTCAGAGTTTACCTTCTTTAATTGGGAAGCAAGTGCTAGGGAATAGAAATGGGGTGGGGTTTTGCTGTGTCCCGTTGCTACTGATGGCACATACCAGCTGCCTCACAAGGGTTATTAACATCCAGAATGAAACCCTCCTTGCTGCAGCAACTGTTGAACAAGAAGAATAGATGTGGTAGCAAAATAGTCCATATTCTGTCTTTTGCTCTTTCTTCTCTTGTATTGTCCTCTGTGTTTGGCTATTCATTGCTGGCAAAAGAACAACAGTACTTAAATATTGTCCTCAGGTCATCCTAACAGCCTTAGACTTCACTTGAATATAGACTGGCAAGAAAGGAAATGATCATGTGTTGTACACTTAGCTGCATGTTGATGCATGTGCTCAGGGAAGCTTGGTGCGTGTGTGAGCAGACAAGAGCAAAGCTGATACTTTCAATCTCCTCTCTTTTTCCAGTGATCAAACCTCAGCAACCACCAGAACCATAACACGCAAATATAGGTCCTCGAGATTCACCTCCTTTAGATGAAATGACAAAAATCTCCACTAGCTCCTGCTGGCAGAGTCGTTAAAAGCTGCTTTTCTGAGCTTTCAGCAGCTAGGGAAACTCATCCTAAGATGCTCTGTGGGGAAAGTTCAAGTTACAATGGCTGCCACAGTCTGAGCAGCTTTACCTCCTGGTGGGACCTCCTGATTACATGGCAGTGATGGAAGGCTTAGTCATAGCAGCGGGTCTCCAAGAAACCTTGTGTGAGGGAATGTTGCCTTGAGGCAACAGACAGTGTTATCAAAAGCCTACCAGGGACATAAGCAAAAAAGGGGAGTTTAATTGCCAAATTTCCCCTTTATCTTGGTATAATTAACAAGCTGGTGTCTCTGCAGCTCTCACTGAAGCAAATGCTCTGAAATGTGCTATGGATGTGTTAAGGAGCATGGGAGTTGTGTTACTGTGGCAGTGCTTATGAAGTCATAGTGGCTCTTTTCACAAAATCATCAGATATCTAACACATCATTAAGAATGACCCTTTCTTATAAAACACCAACAAAATACAAGCTTTGCTATCAACTCCTCTCTCCTCCAGTCCTTCTCATACATACAATGGGGTTTAGTTGACCGTTCTCCTGTAGGAAGAAATAGGCACTGACTTTTCAGATGAGAGGTGGACCGATACTCCCTCATAGCTGAGGCTAGCAGCTATCTGGAACAGTGACTCACAGACTAATCGTACATACATCCACAGAGGTAATTTCAGCAGACGGGTCTCAGCGTGATACACAATGAATGGGATGACTCAACACTGCTGCCTTGCAGTGCTGCATGCAAACTACCCAGGAGGCGATGCCTGAAAGGACCAAAAGGTGAAGACTTAAGTTAAAATTTCCATTACGACTCAGCTCAGTGTCATGTAAAAACACACCGGGTCTGACAACTCGTGCCTTGCATCTGGCGATCACAAAGGTCTGCTCCCATTGCGATTACTGTAAGAGCTGGGTTCTACCTCTTTCCCTCTTCATACATCTTTGCTTTGCAGACAAGATAACGTGTTTGGTCACAGCAATGAGAAGCAGAGCTCTGGAGTGTGAAAATGAGCTTGGCTGAGCTTGGGTGCGAGTCAAGTTCTAGTGGGAATTATCTCAGGCAGGAACTGGCAATGTTTTTGAAGGCAATAACATTCCCAGGCCTTTTGAAGCCTTATCAGGGATCTGTCTGGTTTATCTGTAATGGCTTTTCATAAGAGATGCAAAATGCTCCTGTATGTTACTCATGCATCAAGTATGCACATATCATCCTGGTTCATAGAGCGATAGGTAGAATTGCAAAACTGAACTTAATGACTGGGTGACAGCTATCTGCAGTACGTGCTTTCAATGTGATATTAAGAAGGATAATTTTTCTCCTGCCTGTGAAGCTGAAAGAAACCCAGGGGAGATGATCTCTTGAGTTTATTTGCTTTGCTTTTAATCGATTCTGGAGATTAAAGCCTGAGTAAAACTATCGGCTTGAAAGCCATGGGTACCAAGAGCTCTGGTTTTGTTGGGGGATGTGCATAGGAAGTGTTTGTCAGCCTGTCTGGGCCCTCACCAGGGGCTGCCAGGACCCTGTTGGTTAGTCCAAGTGATGTTGTTATGGGGGATGTGACGTTGTTTCAACATGCTCAATGGACTGTAGAAGCTAAGTGCTTGAGCTGTGAAGCACTGAAGACCAGAAAAACTTCGAAGGCTTTGAATCTGTCCTTCACAATAAGATGCAGACAAAATAGAGACCCTGCTGTCCTGGAGCAGGCTGTAACTTAGGTCGCAACCTGGCCTCTGCTATGTTAGAGAAGATTTGGGGTTTGGGGGAAGCAGAAACCATTCTTAAGGCAGGTACACCCCTTGGTGTGTCTGTCCCTTTAGTGTTCACCTACCTGCAGCAGTGTTCTACTGATGGAGGTGAGGGGAATTACCTGCAGTATATCTGAAGACATTTTGGGGCAGAGTATTATAACTGAAGCTTGCTTGAGGGAAGGCAGGCCATCCAGAGGACCTTGACACGCTTGTGAGGTGGGCTCATGCCAACCTCATGAAGTTTAACCATGACAAGGGCAAGGTCCTACAGCTGGGTGGGAGCAATCCCAGGCACAGCTACAGACTGGGCAAAGAGAAGACTGAGAGCAGCCCTGCTGAGAAGGACTTGGGGGTGGTGGTCGATGAGAAAATGAACATGAGCCGGCTTCAGTGTGCGCTTGCAGCCCAGAAAGCAACCGTATCCTGGGCTGCATCCAAAGGAGCGTGACCAGCAGGTCGAAGGAGGTGATCCTGCCCCTCTGCTCTGCTCCCATGAGAGCTGACGAGGGTAGGGTTAGGGGTACTCTATTCAGCTCTGGGACCCCTAACATAAGAAGGATGTGGACCTGTTGGATTGAGGCCAGAGGAAGGCCACAAAGATGCTCAGAGGGCTGAGTACTTCCCATGTGAAGACAGGCTGAGAGAGTTAGGTTTCTTCAGCCTGGAGCAGAGAAGGCTTCAGGAAGACCTGGAAGCAGCTTCCAGTGCCTAGAATGAGCCTACAACAAATCTGGAGAGGGACTTTTTACAAAGGCAGGCAGTGACAGGACAAGGGGGAATAGCTTTAAACTGACAGAGGGGAGATTTAGAATAGACAGTAGGAAGATGTCCTTTACTATGTGGGTGATGAGACTGGAATAGGTTGCCCCAAGAAGCTGTGGATGGCCCATCCTCGGAATTGTTCAAAGCCAGGCTGATGGGGCTTTGAGTGAACTGCTCTAGTGGAAGGTGTCTCTGCCCATGGAAGAGGGGTTGGAACTATATGATCTTTAAGGTGGTCCCTTCGAACCCGAACCATTCTGTGATTCTATGGTATTTTCTACCTATCATGCACCACTGAAGAACATTTTATGTGACTTTTTCTGAAGCCTGAAATGCTTTTATCACAACTCTATCCCAATGTAGTAATGATTTCTGGATGAGAAATTTAATTCTTAAGTTTGGTTGGCTAGTTTCAAGTAGATATATAGAGCTAAAATACAACAGTACTGCATTATATCTTCAGGGACCTCCAAACAGGTTAACAAGTTAGAAATAGCTGCTGTTGCCAAGCAAAGATATCTGCAACAACAGCATAATAGTGATAATCGCTTGCATTTGTACTGGGCCTTCAGCACTCAGTAATATGAAGGTTACAGCCAATCACCTCTGCTTACAGCAGGCAATGACTTGAGTCACAAGGAGTACCTCAAAGTTCAGTAGGTCTTCTCATGTTGCAAAGTGCATGGCTACTTAGCAGGAGTAAACAGAGCTCAAACCCATGCTCACTTTCTGCCACTTTTGTGCAAACTAAATAGCACGCTTAGTCCTTCTCCTGACTATGAGAGGCAGCCAGTCCTGGAGTGAACCTGGGACTGATTTTGCAACGAATGTCACATTTAACTGAATCAGTAGAAGATTTCAGATCCTTTCTTAAAATAGAGCTTCCATTCACAATAAGGAAAATGGTGCACAGTTTTACCTTTTAACAAAGGAAAAGCAGTTCTGAGTGGGAGTGAGGGGTAACAGAAGAACATGAAGAGGTAATTCTGTTCATCACCCCATTATCTGGGACACTAAGTGTCTGCATTTCCCCATGAAGTCAGTTGTGATTGTCAATGCCACAGGCACACATACCATTCTTTTCTGTTGCACATGTAGACATACATTCTGTAAATACAGCCCCCAACATGACTGGTCAGAAATCGTTTCTGCAACGTGGAATATCAGGATTAACACTGTCATTCTTGTCACAACCATCCCAGCCTCAGCAATGACACAAGAAACTTCTTGCTTGGTAGAGCAACCCTTCAAGAAGCTGTTCAGCATTGCACTGCAATGCTGCTACAGCACCAGTAGCATTTAAGAGACCAGAGGGTCCCTTACTAAACACTTTATTGGAAGTCTTGACTAAGATTGGATCCACGTGAAAGACAAAACAGCTGCCATGTGCAATGTGATCAATGGTGCTCCAAGCCATCGAGCTTCACACATTGAATTTACCCAATTCCTGGGGTCTATTAACTGTTCCTCAAACAATGCACATGCAAGTCTATCTGCAAAGAGCTCCCTTCTCTAGACACCATTCCCTCCTATTCAGAAACGGTTTTGCCCCTGTCTGCCAAAATCTGCTGCCCACTGTTCCCAGATTATTCCCACTTATTTGTTTCCACTGGCAAGTACCCTGCTCACTCTGTGCCTGCTCACCCTGCTTTGCAGACCAAGTACCTTCACACTATTACTCTGCCAGACCACCAAGCTTAACTCATTTGTGCCATGCTCTCACAAATTACATTCCCTGGAGATCACTATAGCAAAAAAACATCCTTGCCTGTCTAAAGGCTTTCTTTTCCCTAGTCAGAGCTGAAGTATCTCACCTTTAACATTAGCAAGCTGTCCCAGAGTCCCCACACATCTGGTAGCCCTTAACAGGTTCTCCTTCATCCAGTCTTAATCATACATTCCTGAAACATTGTCCAGCTTGAGCCCTGGTACTCCCTTTCATTTGGGACACCTCCATCATGTATTTCTGATGTAGGAGATCCAGCAACTCCAGCAAACTTCATGGTCTCCAGTGAAGCTGAAGCAGTCTTCAGCTACACTCTGTGGTTGCCCTTATTCATTCCAAGCTACTGACTTTCAATATTTATGATGGTACCTTTTAACAGCTGAAGCTCTGAAATGTCCTGCATTGGGTACACAGTTTATTTCAGTCCAAGATTGTTCTTGGTCCCTAGCTGACTCCATCCCTGACAGAAAAATCATCAGGATGTAAAATTAGTGGGGTGGTGCAAGCTGGTATCATAAAATTCCAATATAGACCCTCATATTTCAGTTCTAATTGCGCTCTTTGCTGCCTGGTTAGTAGACACTTCTCAATCAATTGTTGCATTTGTGCTGACAACACTGGATTACAAGAGTTGCTTTTGTCATTTCTGTGACCTACATCTTCCATTGTTCTTGCTTTCTGGACAGGAGCTAAGGGGCCTGATTTCTAACACAGCCACAAAGCAGGGAAGGAATCTTCTCATACCCAATGGCCTCGCATTCCCAGCTGCTACAGAGAGTGTACTACAAACCTGCCACTGCACATTAGTTGAGGATCTGACTTACAGTATTTACATGGCAATGGATCCCCAAGATTTGGTATTTTAATGATAACAAAAAATACCTAAACATCCCCTTTCAGCCAAAGGTGGTCCTACCTTCCTGGCTATTTCTTGTAGAGATCCCAGCCCCCAAATTCCTCAACTGAGTGAGCCTTTCCCATCCCCTGCAGGGACTTAACACACTTCACATACCAAAGCAAATCTGCTTCAGTCAATCAACTTCTGCAGCTCGCTGCAGGCTTCCAACACCTGCTAACAGGAGGGGACAACAGAAGAGCCCTGTCCCACCCCTTCACACATAGTATTGCCTTATTCTTCAGAAATACTGCTCAGACCTTGGCGCTCCATTACAGGATGCTCCTATAAATACACTGCACTTTCAGAGGGAAGAAGCGAGCATGCTCTAGTAAATATTTCAGCAATGAAGTAGCATGGAGTTCTTAATGCTTGTCATTTTTCAATATAAGAAGCTCTCCATCAGAAGGTACTCTATACTCAAGGGAGAAAATGTGCATTCTAACAACAACAGGACAGCGAGCGGCCAACACCTTATCAGTATTAGCTTTCCTTGAAAACATGCTTGGTTCTTCCTCCACTCTACCACCTAATGTTCAGGAAGCACTTGATTTAATAAGAAGGTTCATAATGTCAAGTTACAGACACCATAAGAGGCAAGCCTGGTAAAGTATCATTGGCAAATCAACAAATTATATTTAGAAAAAAAGAAAACTCATCTATCTCCAAGAAGGAAAAAAATATTAGTTTTGTTTTGGTTTGTTTTGGGTTTTTTTCCTAAAGTGCTTTTCTCTGTGTGTTAAGCTCTGTGGTGGTGCATAAGTGCTTAGGAGGATCAGGAGGAGGGAAGCAGCAGAGCATGGTGGTCTGGAAAATAGTGTGCAAGCAAGGAGTCAGGGGATGCAAGCCCTAGAGATGGCTCTGCTGACACTAACCTAGTTGTTTTACGGGGAAAATACTGATTGCTGAGCACAGTAATGCTGTCAAGGCTAACTAGGACCACCTAAAACAGGAACAAAGAGAAGGAACATATTTTACAGCATGCCTGAAGCCCAGACAGTAGAGCTCCATGGCAACATGCAGGGATCTGTTATTCTTCCATTTATTCTCAAACGCAGCTCCTGGCATTAATGTGATCTCTATACCATGAGGCAGGAAGGATCTTTGCTCTTCTTTCTCTTCAAGCTGCCAAGTTACAGCTCTTTCGTCTGCCTTCCCAACCTCATGAGTGGGGCTGAGAGGGTTACACAGCTTTGCAAAACTCTTCTGAGTTGCCTTATGAGAAAACGGAATCCCAGAAGACAGTTTCTGCAGGGTCTTGAAAACTCTTTTCTATGGCAAGTGATGAATATCTCTAGTCCTGCAGTATCCAAACACTTGCTGATAGGTTTAACTTTACATGTGTGATGATTTCTAGAAATCAGATGCTTCATAGGCGTGTGTATATACACACAAAAGAAAAAGTCCTGGTCCCATTCCACACATCTTCTCTTGCAACAGTCTGAAAACTGTTTGCAGTGACTAGAACAAAGTTCATGCCATATTTCCTTTAGATACTTGAAGAGAACAAAAAAAAAAATATCAGAACTGTAGCAAGTGCAATATTTCATTCTTTCCCTCACATACTCAACAGACATTGTAATCAAGCTTCCTCACTTGAAGACACCCTTCCTGCAAGTATGGAAATGGGCAGTGTCTGTTTCTCAGATTTGTGAAATGTCATCTTACCAAAGCTGTTATAAAAGAGACAGGACAGACTGTCACCTGACTGCAAAATGGGAGATGTGTTCTGTTGCTTTCCTGCAGAGGTGACCTTGGACCTCTCTTTCACTTCCAAAGCTTTATCTGTTTTGATCATTTAGATGCTAAGTTCGTAGGAGGAACAGAAAAGCATTTTCTACTGTATGTAAAGCATACAGCACAATGATTCCCTCTCAGGTGAGGTAATGTGTCTGTATAAATACTTTCTTTTTTTTGTGTGAAGCTTAAAACATCTGCAAAGACATCAAAAGAGGAATGAGCATACTGCATAGTAACACAATGCAGCTGACAACTAGCTGATCTAAGATTACTTGAAGTTCCCTTGCAAGCTGTTCCTCCCATCGCTCATCCATAATGTCATTTGGTCAAATTCTAAACAAATGTGGCACAATGCAAAATAAACAGCTGTGGTTCAAAGGAAGCATGCAAGGCACAGGCCCTCACGGCAATTGCCCAGAGGAAAGGCAGAAAAGGGCCCCTTTAGCAGGAAGTGTGAAGAACTCACGATTATAAAGACTGTACATTTGCCTTTCAAATCTAAAGGAACAATAAAAAACAAGAGAGCAGATTGAAAGACATACCTTTTTTACTTATTTATTTACATATCCTTTGCAATAAATAAACTTTCCAATTTCAATATTTGGCAAGGGGACATAGTCTAAAATGGATCAGGGGAGGCAACTGATAAATACAGGAGAAGAAAGTACATTTACGAACAGGCAAAGTCTCCTCCCTAAATAAAAGGTTCATTCTGAGAAAGATTATTACCCAGACCTCACCTGAAATCATATCACCCATAATGGGTAATGTGAACATTTTTAAGGGGAAAAAAAGATAAAGTAAGCCACTGTAGCTTTTTGGCTCTGGATTACAGAAGAAACAAGATTTGCTTCTGACCTCACTTTTTGTCAGTTTAAACCAACAAAGAAATCATGGTTTACTCTTCATAAGCTTCACTTTCCATAACAATAAGGTTTTTTCCATGTTCCTCTGCTCTTAACTGGAAGAGGCTGCTGCATTGTTTAGAAACAAGCTTCTTCCAGGTCTTGGTTCCTGTTGTGCTTAGCTATTTTCCAGGGGTCTTAATATACATTCACCCTACACAGAGACAAGTAAAGCAAAACATTTTTCACCTGAACAAGAAGCTCTGGAGGAACAAAACTGTCTGGAACAAAAGCTGAGAATCCAAGCTTCAAAAGAGTTTGGACTTCTGGTCCAATTGTTCAGGCATGCTTAAGTATTTACATTTCTCATACAAATAACAGTCCACATTATTGTAGCTCACATGAGGGTTTTTGGCTTCTGCCAGTCTAAATAGAATGATTTGAAACTGAATCATTTCCTGCAATTTAATTTCATAGCTGAATGAAAACTATAGCAAGATAAGGTCACAAACACATGGAAATACCTCCAGAAAGCCATCGAACCCTCTGGGCTGCTTCAAGTGAAACCTTTAACTGACTATAGGAGGTTTTGTTACTGTTATGGCATGAAAATACTCCTGCAGGAGATGGTCAGTGACCAGTAGCAGCCAAGACAGTGTGGCAATTGCATGGCAGCTAGGTTTTCCACCTTCTGCCAGAGAAGAAAGGAATGCTTCCCAAGCTCTGTATATCTCAGCTCTTTCAACTGAGGATCAATATTGCAGAGGCAGACACAGAGGGAAAGAGGCAAACAACCAGCAAATGGAAAAGCAACTGCAGCCTGCCACCTTTACAGAGAAGGGAGATAAAAGCTTGCCACACTCTGAAATCTAGTATGCCAAGTCATCTGGAATCAGTGTCTCCTGAAAAGGGCAAGCCTGCTCAACATCCTCAGCCCAACCCTTCCAGAACTGAAGCACCAGTATCTGGAAAGCTTTAGCCTTATTAGACTCATTAAAAGCTAACTGGCATTTACAGCTCACGTCAAGATCAGGTGTCAAAAGGAGCAAGAACCCTGTAAAATATGCGTATAACCAATGTGCTACAGAGCAGTCTCCATTCTCCAGGAGACATACGCTGTCTTTTTAGAAGCAGATAAGGGATGTGTTGTCTTACCCATTACATGAGCCAAAAAGTAATTTTGGGGTGCTGAAGAGCCCTCTGAGAAAGCAACCACCGCAAAAACACCTCAGCATTAACCAGTTCTGTCAGAAAGCTGAAGTTTCAGTCCAACGTAATGTGTCTTTAAAAAGTACCATGTCTACACTACTGTACTGCTTACTTTCTGAAGCTAAGCCAGAGGGATGTACATAGTAAGATCTTTGTCTCATTTCAGGGAGGATACAGGATAAAGATTCTGTGCCAGTAATCTTTCCTGGATTAATGGTTTCTCTTTTATCTGCTGTATTTCTGCTCAGATGTCTTTGCTCTGAATGAGTCAGTGGAATGCAAATTATGGGTACAGTCAGTCTGAAAATATTTAAATCTAGCTTTGCACTGCACTGCAGGTTTGTGGGGAAAAAAACCACACATATATAAATATACATGCTGAAGAAAGGACAGATGAAAATTACAGACATACCAGTAATGCAAAACAAAACAAAACCAAACAAAACCCCATATTGGGCCAAATTGATAAGAGGTTAATTTTTCTGGTTTATTCTTTTTTCTTTCTTTTTTTTTTTTTTTTTTCCCCCCCAAAATTCCGCTTTTTGTTGCTTT
>JBAFWW010039979.1:71633-83481 GCA_036873685.1 Agapornis canus
ACTGGATGATCTTAAGGTCCTTTCCAACCCTAACTATTCTATGATTCTATGAATTAGCCTCTTATTTGCATTTTATTGTTAATAGGGATGTTTTTTCTTAAATGATTTTGGAAGCTGGCTAGTTGTTTACACTCCCTACCTGATATCATAAAATCTACCTCAGTCTACCATGTATTTAATAACTAATGCATCTATCCTGCTAGAGAGCTGAGTTCCCACATCTGTTGCTCTCTGCAAAGACACACACAGAATACTATTTTCCTGTTCTGATGATGATTTTTTGAAACAGGAGGTTGGATGACAACAAAAAAAGGGGTTTGTCCTTTGCAAATTATTCCAAAACCTGTCTTGACTCTGTTCCTAATCTGCCTGGTTTTTAGCAGCTTCTTTGGGCACTTGAAAGTCATTGCCACCAATTACAGCATCTTTGAAGGACTTTCTCATAACCATTAAAGTATTGCATGGAATAACATGAACAAAGACTTCCCAGTGAGAGGATGAATTAGCTGTTGGGCTCTTTTCCTGGGCAAACTAGGCCCTGGCTTTGCTTTCAGCTTAATAACATTTCTACTTACATGTGAAGTCCCTGTTTCTGTGCCTCCCTCCAGCTGCAGCTTGCAGAAGTGAATGTCTGCATCTGCAAACCCTGAGCCCTGTTTAGTCACTAAGATAAAGTGCCTTGAAGATCAGAGAGGCTGAGTCTTTGTAGCTCTGATTAGAGCAGGGAGCTTTCCTAGGCACTGAGTACAGAGGGGCTGGGAATCCTTGACTGACCAGAGTTTAGAGATCACATAGAAATATCAAACCAGAGACCTGTGAGTGGACACACCTCTCACAGTAACAGGACAGTTAGCACAGCAATGGGTGTTTTCTCTGTATTGTGCTATGGCTTGGAGCTGGTGTGGAAAGGATCCAGAATCAGAGGAGCCAGCAGGTGAGACTGGAGTCTGCTCACTGATGTGTGCAGTTTGAAGTTGCTTAGAAGAGTAAGATCAGAATCTGGCACAGGGAAGAGAGGGGAATCTTTATTTCTGAGCTGATGATTTCTTGTAGGTTGTATGGCAGTTTTATCCAGGCCTGAGAAAATCCAACAGCCTGTTTCAATCAGATCTTCATTCTGTGCCTTCCTGTCCAAGAAAAGTGAGGATGCAGCTGAAGATCATGCCCTGCAAATGACTGTCAAACTCAAGACCTGTATGGAAGGGTAGCTCCTTGTGAGGACAATTGTTCATGCTCTCTCATTCTGCTCCTGCTCAGTTGTACTTGGTGACCTCCCAAGACACACCAGAGTTAGTTCTCAGTGGAAATACCCACGTTTGTCAAGCAGTGTGCAGCAGTTTTGCAGGGTCTGACTTTGCCAGGCAGAAAGCTTTAGTGCCTGCACCGGCCTGCAGCAAGCTGTGCTGCCTTGAACATTTCTTCCTTTAGATCCATGTGATTTTCCCTGCTAGCGGTTCCCTCCAAATCTCTGCCTCCCATCTGCCTCTCCAGCTCATGTGTGGCAAATGGTCATGCAAGGTGAGCAGGGGAGGTTTCAGTGATGAAAAAGATACCCAGATGACTTCAGGGCAGAGGAAATAGCTTTAAATGGCATTGCTTCTGGGAACTTACCATTGGGTTGGCTGTAATGACCTTCATTTTATCTCAGAAGGGTGTTGTGATGCTCCCCCTCAAGAATTTGCTGACTCAATGAGGAAGAAGGGTCAAAAATAAATTGTTTTGCTTCAGTGAGGCATGTTGTCTCACTGGTGTCTGTTCCTGTCATAACAGGTAAAGGCTCAACACAAGATCCAGGTTCAGCATCTGTTGTATGCTTCTACAAGGTTTTAGAACAAGTGAGGTCTCTTCCCTGAGCTGCTGACAGGTCAAGCCTTCAGTCTGATGCTTGTGCTGTTAATCTGAGATGTCGAGAGGCATGAGAGCACAATCCTTTCTTGATGCGTGACAGGTCCAGCCTGTGCAGCTGTCAGTGATTTTGATTAGGCCAGTTTCTTTGGGAATCTGGAAAAATCTCTGGGTGTTTTTTGTGTTTTCCTAAAGGCCCTCTGGAAATTCATTTGCATGATTAGCAAAAGTGTAAATGTGGATGCAAATGGCAACCACAGAATGGTTTGGGTTGGAAGGGACCTTGAAGATCATCTCGTTCCAACCCCCTTCTGCTTACAAAAACCACTGACCACATGCTTGTAAGCAGACAAGCTCAGCAGTGCTCTAAACACAGTTTAGCAACATGTAGCTGTTGCCACATTGAATTCATTCTCAGCTGCTCACATATAATGCATTTCTCTTCCTTGCATATCTCTCAGCAGTGACACTGCTGCTATTTTGGTGGATTGCTTCTTGTAATCTTTCTTCTTTTTTCAATGGTAAACTTGTTCCTGGTGTAATTACTGTGATAAAGTTCTGTGGCACTATGGATCATCCTTATAGTACTGTTGCTCTTGACTTCAGACAAGAGGGTATTTTACCTTAACCTTTTGTGGAAAGGTTGGTAAACAGCTTTGTTTTCTCCAGCATCATATTCCTCTGTGTTATGTCTGACAGAGAAGATGGTCCCTGAGTCCATTTTCTACAGCACTGAAGTTCCCTCAGGACTTCTCTGCAGCCTAGAATAATACTGATGAAGTAATGGAAGGTGGACAGCATCTCCTATAGGAGATGAGTTAGGTGTCACCTTAGTCCTCTTGGGCATATACCCACCTTGTTGGCCTCTCCCATCAGTACTCGTGCTGACAGTGTCAGTGTCTTTGTGTTGAATGTTGCAGGGCAACCTCCAGCCAACCCTGAAAAGCAGTGTCTCTGGGATGGAAGGGGTGAATACTGCCATAAGATTCCCCCTCCAGTCCTGCTATAAGTAGGGGGCAACAAACTGCAATCAAAACACACTGATCAGAATGCAGGAGAGTCTTGTATATACTTGTTGCCTGAATCCTGTTCAAGTGTGGAAAGTGTGGAAAGGCTCTATAACTATATGATTCAATGAATTTTTGAGTAAGAGGGTGGTAAAAAAAGCAGGTTTGGGGCCAGTCTGTCATTTTTCTCTCTTCTTACAATAGTCTGACTTAGCTTGTCTTTTGCTATTAGAAAAAAACCCCAAACGTTTACTTACTTTCTGAAACCACTTTTTACTATTTGTTTTCATGGTCTCACTTGACAACTAAAAGCTGTACCTTTTAGTAGCTTTCCAGTCCCCATTGTGCTTTATACTGTGATGCCTCTGAACAATTTACAATAGAGGGATCTATGTCAAAGTTGGACAAACCAAATGAGTTGTCAGCAAGATACAGAAGCAGGGAGTTGGCTAGGTTTCTGAAGGACCCTCACTGCAATGTATTCCTGAGCAAAGGGGAAAGATGGGGTGAAAGGCCAGCAAATAGTGACAACCTCATGGTGCATTAGGAATTTAACTGATGGAAGGAAGAGTTCAGAGGATGTTAGCTTGTTTGGGGAATTTGTGGGGCCTACAGGGGTTATGCCACTTGACATCTGCATGGCAATGTAAGAAAGGTTTGGGTGTGTATGTGGGAGATAATAGGGCTGCAGGTCATTTTGGAGTCAGGAGAAGAGTTTTCAGTGCCTTTCCCCATGACTGTATAAGCTCCACAGAATTGCTTCTTTTTCACACCAAGTTCTTTTTTGGCCTACAAAATGAGTTCTTCCCAGGTATAAACCTCCCCTGCCTTGGAAGAGGTCAGTTCCTGCTCAGCAAATGTGGCTACATGCTCTCTTCCACTACTTTGAGTGTTCATGACACCCTACTGTGGCATTTAAGAGCCTGGGCTGTCTGTGAAACCCACAAAGGTTCCAGTTTCCATTAATTTGGCCCTTTGTGATCCTAAGGATTGTCTTTGATAACTCCTATAAACCCATCTGCAACAAGAGGATTCTGGGTGGGCTCTGGTTGTGTTTCTTCAGTGATGTGGCTCTTCAGTGCTCAAGGACAGTAACTGAATATATTGTCCAAACCCCAAACCAGTCTGTGAATCCCAGTGCTGTGAACAGGAAGCTTCCAAAGAGCTGCTTCCCTCACCTTATCTCACACAGACAGTTACTGTGTTCTTGATGTAATTATAGTGATAAAACAATGTGACATAACTGCTGGCTTCTATCATGGTATCACTGCTGTTGACTTAAGTGACAGGGTAATAATTTTATAAGAGACCTTTTATTTTTCTCTCCTTGGCAGCCCCTGGCAGTGTTTAAGCACAGGAGCCAGTAGCTCTGATAAAGCACATTACACACGTTTCACAACTCCTAAAACTTTTCATTGCTTTTATTTATGCACTTCAATTTGTTTCTTTTCTGTTTGTTCCTGCAGTATCCAGGCAGTGTCTTTCCCCAGCTAGCACAGGGACTGGTGTCTGTGTAGTTGGCAGTGGCAGCAGTCATTCATGCTTGATGTTTGGGAGAGGAAAGAGAAAAAGGCCTTTTTCTGCACAATTCACTCAGTTTTTGGTCGTTGCTGCATTGCAGACATGCCAGTCCCCATACTCAGATGGAGGAGGTGTCCTTGGGATGGCTACTAGAGAAAGCCTGGTTAAAAATGAGCCATATGAAAAGGACTAGAGTGGACTTGGACACGTTCCCCTTACAGTATATACCTGATGCTTCAACTTAACTGGGAAGATGCAGCCTAGAGACAGGTTGTGCAGGGCAACTTTCAAGCCAATGGGAATCTAATCATATATATTTATGTCCCCAGACTCCCTTGTCTCAGCTGTGCATTTACTGATGTAGTTTCACAGGGCTGCAGAGCCTTGCTCATCTACACTGCTGTCTAGCACCATCAGCCAAATCTCACTCTGAAGCCATTGGGTAAAGGGGGACATGCGGTACTTCTGGTCCATCTTGCAGACATTCACACTGTCTAAAAATAATTATGAGTGCAAAGCATAGGTCTTGGCATATGGAAAAAGGGCTGTTCTCCATAAATATTTCCAGGTGATATAACAGGACTGTGCGCAAAGTAGGTCTCATAGCTTCCTTCCAGAAGTGCTTGTGGGATGACATTAACTGGTAGGACTTGCTGGATGTCACCAATAATTCCTTACCCAGACAGGCTGGGCATGAAGATCCCTGTGGGGGATCCCTGTGACTGTGCTGCACAGATATTGGTTCCCTGTCCATTTTGGCTGGACAAGCCTAGGTAATTCTGTGTAATGCTGGAAGCTGGAGGGACAGCTGCCCTCATAAGCTCTATTTCACTGTGTGCAAAATGGGTTGTGCAGAACAGTAAAAATACATGTTGTTTACCTTGTACAGTGCAGGAAGGGTGATGAACATGGGCAATGTAGTTATAGGCAGACTGAGTGCTCATTTGCAAGATATTGAATATTCAGATTATTTTTCTGACTTCCTTACTTCTTTATTCATTACAAGACAGGAATGTCTGCAGGAACTGATGTTTGCGTTTGGTGACAATCAAATAGAGAAAGAAATCATCTGAGAATATTAATGGGCAGTGAACCTTAGAAGGTGTATAGTTTGAGCTTGTCAAATGGCTCTGTGAGGAGTTTTGACAGTATGCAGTTTTTGAACAGGAAGAACTTTTGATTGCTTTACACCACCCCAAAGTGCTCACATGAGGAATATGGCTTTTATTTGGGCAGGTCATAATTTTCTGGAGTTTTCCTCTCCATTCAGGCAGTAAAGGAAGAGGGGAAAACCTCAAACTTAGCATAAAATTATCTTTGTCTTTGGTTTCTCTTGGAAAATAATACCAACAAGTTGGGGTGGGTGGGCAGCTCTTTGGGGAGGCAGGATGGGCTTTAAGACATTTCTACCAGCTTTAAAAGCCATAGTTGGAAGCAAGCCCGTGGAAGGTGAGCCCCTCATGATGTCTTTCCCAGCATGAACAACTGGGAGCTGGTGGTTTGCAGAACTGTACAAGAAATTCAGAAGCAAGCTTACAATAATTCTTTCCCCTTCTTACACTGAGAAACCACTTTCCCCATGTTTCATCGTCACCTATAGGGAAAATGAGAGGTCTCTGACTGATGCAGGTGTACAAGTAGCTGTACCCGTTTGCCCTCTGTGCTGCTATGGAGGCTTTTTCTGCTGGCAGCATGCCAGGGGAACGGGAGCTGCTCTCTGCTTGTATCTGTTCATGCTGCTTGTTTGTGATACAGTCCCCTATGGCAGTCCCTAATGGCAGGCTGAGAAGTTGAAACAGGCACCAAGGGTAAGAGAGGGATGTAACTGCTCTTTTAATGTTTCTTTTGTTGTTTTTTTTCTATCTGGATTGAGGATGTCTCTTTAATATCAAGTGATGACTGCCCTGACTGTCACTCTCTGGGAGATATGTGTTTAGGTGTCCTCCTGGGCTTTTCAGGCAATCAAGTGGTGGCATACAGCCACAATATACAAATGCCTTTGAAAATCTTCTGCATTGCTACTGAAGTGCTGATCCTGCTGTACGTGCAGCCCATCACACAGCAGAGCGGGGAAGGCTTTTCACACTGTCATTCTTGCAGCCAGCAGCTTTTGTGTGGCTTGAGCTGTGGTAGAGCCCCAGACAATGGTGAAAGGGAAGTTTTAATAATAATCCTTTCTGTAATTGACCTGCTGCTGATGGGAGCCGCCAGGAAGGGCTGGGAAAGGACCAGGTCTGCTCCTGATGTTGATTGCACAGCAAGTGCATCTTATTGGAAATGATGTTTGGCTGGGGATGGAAGAAGCTGGTGAATGAGGAAGACGGATAGATCTGAGCTTGGAATAAGTTAATGTTGATCATGAATGTGAGAGGGTACCAGACTTCTGCTGTTGCACAAATGGGCCAGCAAAGACATGAGATTGTTCCTTTCCTTGTGCTCAGTTTAGCCATTGCTGTTGATGAGAGGAGGTGGGATTATTCCCAATGGTAATGGTCACAGACACTTTCTGTAGCCTGGTGTGGGGATCCTGCTGTGCATTAGACAGCAGGCAGTTTACTTTGTTGCTTTGTCTCCAGCCAATGAGTAAAAATACTCCCCATATCCCTATCCTGCAATAGCTGTTGGGCAACTGGTAAAGAAATTGCGTGCACTTCTGTGTGTTTAAACCAGCTCTTTGACTACCCTGTGCAATGCTACTTGCGTGCACAATGCTCCCGTGGCTGTGCTGAGCAGAGCAAGGGAGCAGGAGGAAGGTGGAAGAGGGTCCTTTCCCATCATTAATATAAATGCATCTTACAAATAATACCTTGTGTAGACATTTTCATAGTGCTGAGACATAAGAGAAACACAGCTTGTCTGAGCAAGTAGGTGCTACTAAGGGTTGGGATGCCTGGATGATTGGACAGGGGATTGATGGACACTTCAGGTCTGCACTGTAAAGTAGGCACACTAGTGGGGACCAGTTACGGGAGATCTGGGTTAAGATGCTAAACTGCACCAAGCACACATAGGAAGGCTCCTTCTCCTGTCTGGAGTTTCTTTATTCAGCACCTCACCCATTTTGTTCTCTCTTCATTTCCTTTCTCCTTCTTATTTCCTCCTCCTCAGATTATTTATCATTGCAGCTCCCCTGTCTCCCTATTTATCATTCTCCCCTCCCATCCTCTCCCATTATGAAGATCTGTACCAGAAAGGCCTAGAGCCCTGCAGGGATTACTGTGCTGTTTTCGTCTTTGTTGGACCCTCAGTTCACATAGAAGATGGGCTGTGGAAAGAACAGGTCTCCAGCAGTGCTTTCTTCTCTTGGCAGCAATACATCTTCATCTTGCTCCATTTCCCCTTTCAAAGGATGGACCAGCTTGAGGGCCAAGCTTTCCACTGCTGTGTATGTGATAGACTAAAGCTCAACTGTGTGAATGCTGTTAATATCTTACTGCAGCTTCTGAAAAGGGATCCCATGCTTTCATCTCGTTTTCCCTTTCAAAAGTAGTTCTGTTAGTATGGTCCTACTCCTGGAGGGTGTCTGGTTCTGCATGGGAGCTGAGGGCTGCTAGCCTGTATATTAGTTCTATTATATATTGCAGGCACACCTATGAGGCTGTGCAGCCTGCAGGAATTACATACTTCCAAAAAAAGGTAATTAATTCTGATTTCAAAATAATGTTTTGCTAAAGTCAAAAAGCTTTTCTTCCTTCTTTTGAAGCAGTTTTCATTTTTTTTTAGTGTAAGGGAGGGCAGAGGAGGGAGTGATGGAGTCAATCCTGTGTTTCAGCTAATCCAAAGTAATATCTCCTTATAAATATTTCAGCAGTTCTCAGTCACTCTGAGAACATTATGCTTTGGTTAGGTAGTTCAGATTTACAGGGGATGTAACATCAATTAATTTGAAGTCTTAGTTATCTATATTATGTCACCTACTCAGTCACAGGCGCAGGAGATCTGCTGACCCAGGGCTCCAGCATCTTCTTTCCAGGTCAAGCAACAAGTCACTTCTAAATCTTTCAAACTCCTTTCCCTTTCCTGTTGGTTTGTGGATTAACTTCTCACCTGACAGCACTTTTCTGTGCTGTGAGTACTGATTTTGGTTCCTGGTGAATGAAGTCCATGATGCTGAAAGAAATGTAGGGACAGGACAAAGGGGAATGGCTTTAAGCTGATAGAGAGGAGATTTAGATTAGACATTAGGCAGAAGTTCCCTGTGAGGGTGCTGAGGCGCTGGCACAGGGCACACAGAGAAGCTGTGGCTGCCCCATCTCTGGCAGTGTTCCAGGCCAGGTTGGAAACAGGGGCTTTGGAGCAATCTGATCAAGTGGAAGATCGAATGGACTCTTCAAAAGAAACTGGACTGTGTCTGTCCATGCATGAACACATGAGGAGAGTTTTGGTTTAGTACAGCATTTCATTGGGGTCTTTTTTTGGACTGATGAATCAACTTTTCCTAGTATCCCAAGGGAAAGGCAGGATTCATCCCACATCAGAGACCTGTCTGCAGACCTCTACCTGATCTAGGCTGCACTCTGAACTTCTGCAGGCAGTGCATTGTTTTTTCCTGCATTGGATTCAGGACTGTGTTTGGCTGAAGGATGCTTCCCAGGGATAATTCCAGATCTTCCAAGTTTTAATTTGAAGGCATAAAAAAAAGAGAACTGCTCCTTTCTTCTTATTCCTCATTACTGCAAATGTATGCTTGATTTCCCATGTGGGTTTACCTGGCTTTATCTTTCAGCTGCTGTTGATTCTTGCTACGCCTTTCAGTGTGTGAGCAGAAACCTCTCTAATACTTGAGATCTTTGCCAGTAGAAGTTGCTAAGTTGCTATTCTCCCACAACTCTCTTTTCTGATAAAGTGAAATGAGCTACTCTTAGTCCCTCCCACAAGGTGCTTTTCCTGCTGCATCTGGTGGGGTTTGTAATTCTCTCCAGTACCATCCCTAAGTGCTTCTTAGCAACCTTTGAAAAATGTATTTGTGAAAGCTCTTATCAGCACACTGACATCAGTCTCACTCATGCAGTCTGGTTACAAGCAACCTTCTCCATCCCTTTCCGTGCAGCTAAAGACTGTATTAGACACTACTGACTTTATCCTTCTTTGGGAGCTACTTCTTTACTAGGAATAACTCCTCTTTTTGTATGTGTGTGCACATTACTTTCTTTTCTTGTTCTTACTGAACAGAGACTCCCTCACACTCCCCTGCAGCTTTCCACCCCCAGCTGACAGGTAGATCTGTCTTGCCCTGTTTGTTCCCTGATGCATACCTCTCTGTTTGCCCTTATTAAGGAGTTTGGTTTGCACAGGTCCAGCAGAACAGGAGGTCTGCAAAGCTCTGTGGGATGTCCTGCTGAATTGCTATGTGCTGTTAATCCAGCTTTTGTGTTGCCTGCAAATCTTGTGGCAGGGATTGAATGTTGCCTTGCTGTCCAACACTGGAAAGGCTGACTGGTATCAGGCAATACCAGTCCCCTGGAACCCCACTGAAACTGGCCTTTTTGGATGCTAATTTCCCCATACTTCCATCTGTCCAGTATTATGATTTCAGTGCTTTGATTTATTCCCTTCTCCTTTCTCAATTCAAGATCAGTCACTATTTTTATAGTAATTGTGGAGAAAACAAGAAACGGCATGAGGGGGTCATGAGGGAGATAGATGGAAAATGGGGAAAATGCTGGGTTTGCAGGTACCAGGCACAACATCTGTGTGTGCGTATGTGTACATATTACAATGCAGAGCAGAAAAGCCTAAGGTCTCCTCTAGCACAGCCTGTAATCCTATTAGAAGGATTACTCTGTTGTCCTAGGCTATCTGATCATGGTAAGCACTCATTTAGGTCAGCTGTTTAGGAAATTTACACACACAAGGAAAAAAATATTAAAGAAGCCTCTTGCTGTATTTCATAGGGATCGAAGAGTTCCTTTCAGACTTTCTCTGTGCTGCTGATTCCCTGTTCTTGTAGTTTCCTTGCATCCCTGTTAAACCCTCATGTAAATGACTTGCTTTCAGGCTTTGACTTCTAACGGCAGATGTGGATAGACAACGTGGTAGCTAGACCCCAGGTATTTCCAGGCCTTGAAAGGATTAGAATTGTTAAACATTAAAGTACTTTGGTTTTTGCTCTCCCTCTGTGCATTTGTGTGCATTATAACTTCGAGAGCAAGGGTATGGGCAAGTCTGATTTGTGGGCAGAACTTAATGAAAGCTAAATCTGGTCTGGCAGAGCCCCAATCAGTTTAATCCCTGCTCTGCTGATTATCAGCAATGTTATAATTTAATTTGAAGCCTCTGTATTTAGAAGGTCAGTGAAGCACTCCCATGCTTTCATTTATAGAGAGAGAGAGCAGGGTGGCAGTTAGTTCAGCCTGTCTCCCTCGGTGCTCCAGCAAGGCCAGGTATTAAGCAGAGGAGAGGTTGAAGCAAGCAACCAAACAAAGCAGCTGGACACAGAAATATAATTGTGCAGTCAGGTAGGAGACCCTTCATGTTAGGAAAAACATGGTGGGAACCTTTGCTTCTCAAACAGCTATAAAGCCATGGCTCTCCTGAGCTTAGCTTGTATTTCACAGCACCCACCCAAACCTTTGTCACAGAGCTGGGAGGAAGGTGTGCTTTAAAATATCACCTTTTTCTGCCAAAACACACCCCACTCACAAGGGATTCCACTCTGGCTGTTGTCAGGGCTGTTTCTTTCCATCCAGATGAGCTGTTTCTTTCCACAGAAGGAAATGTCAATGCATACACAAAGATGTAAATCCATTGCTACACAGCTACAGGTCTCATAGAGGAATCTGCCTACAGTCTAACAGGACTTTGTGGAGATCTACATGTCTGCCAGCACAGTGATGGATCATGTCTACCCACACTGCTGCACACACTGTAATTCCAGCCATTTCCTCAGAAAGCAACAAGATCAACTGTGCAGCATGTGCTTGTGAGGTGATGACACTCCAAGAAAGCATCATAGTATGAATGTGCTACTGTGGGTTGAATAGCTACTGTATACAGGCTATGTCTATAGCAACTTCTCCTCAAACACCTTGCCTCTGTGTTCCTCAGTGCATAGATCTCATTGAAAGTGAATTGGGGCTTTGCTCAAAGTCCTCTCCTTCCCTTCTCCCATGCTGGGATCTGAGAAGCAGGCAGACTTGAAATCTTGTCAAGGTTGTTCCTCTCACATACTTCTAAGAGAAGAGCACTTGGTAAGGTGAAGGAAAATGAAAAGCTTCTATGACTATAGACTTAAAGGTGCCGATGTGTATTGGGAGGCTTTCTTCACAGGGAGATGTCAGATTAACGGTGGCAGGTATTTCTCATTTGTGCTGACAAGCAAGGTACTTCTGGAGAGCCCTTAAGGCATGTTGGTACACAGGATTTGTACCTTCATCCCACTACCAACTACTTTGGTAGTTGTTAAGGTTCTACTCTGCTCCTGTGAGACCTCACCTGGAGCATTGTGTGCAGTTCTGGTGTCCTCAACATAAAAA
>JBAFWW010039981.1:0-22580 GCA_036873685.1 Agapornis canus
CCCGGCTGCCGGGGATGCTCCGGGGGCCGCGCCCTGCCTCCACCGGGGGTCCCCAGCCACGCAGCCCGCGCAGGGTCGGTGCCAGTCAGCGGTAACACGGCAGTGATTCAGGGTGTTATTAGCGGTGTTTGGGTTGTATGTCATACGTCAGAATCGACCGTGCAATTATATGTATCCAAATTATATCAGATTATATTAAATCGGATGATACTATATCATGTTACATTGGGTTATATTATTATTTCATACATAATACAGTATTTTGTACGTATATATAGTATACATTACATATTATGTACTATCGATTATATGCTACATAATATATACCACATATTGCATTTATATATTGCATATACTAGAGTATACTAATATACTATATACTAGAGTATATTAATCACATTATATTATATATATATTATATATTTTCCAATATTATATTATAGAGTGGTTGGGGTTGGGAAGGACCTTCAGATTATCTAGTTCCAATCCCTTGCCATGCCAGGGACCTGCACAGTCCATATATGATATAATATATACTAGGTAAATGTTATACATTATACATTAAATATATGTTGTATCTGTTATATGTCACATATCATTATATGTTATGCAATGTTATGTATAATATTATACATTCTACCTTGTACATTATATATGTTACATGTTATAAACGTTTGTTATAAATAATGCATTATACACTATACATGTTATGTTGTATGTCATTATCTAATGTTATCTATAATGATACATCACATTATATTGCAGACCATATTAATTCCATCATATTTTATAGTCTACCATAATATATAGTCTACATTCTATATGATATAGTATATGCTATGTAGTATATTGGGTTTGATGTATGATGTAAATATTATGTAATACATTAAATTATAGTACTCTTACAATAGTTGACATTCTTCTATTATTATTATTATTAATTACTGTTGTTGTTGTTCTCAGGTGATCATTGCTACTGGCAATGTTTTAGTTCTGCTGTTCTGGGCAGCGGAGCAGCCCCAGTGACTGGCTGCTCCCCAGACAGTTCTCACCCACCACGAGATGAAAACAGGCACATTTCAGGTAGCAAGGTGTAAGAAAGCATCTCATCAATGCATGGCAATTCAGCTACACTGGCAGAAATGACACCCCCTGTCCCAGTGCCCTGCCCTTTGTGCCCAGGGCGGATGGGTTCCCACCAGCCTTCCTGGGAATCCTGAAAAAACCACAAACCAAACTGGGCTGGCACAAGGTCTCCATGCAACCATTTATTGCTACATAAGAGGGAGGACAAAGCTAATGACACGGCACTGGTCTCCCAGGAAGGATGCTCCAGCTCTGAGTGTCCCCAAGCAGACCACCACCTCCATCACTGAAGTGCTGGGAATGCCTGGGAGACAAGACAAGCTGTGGTGACACACGGCCAGGGTGGGTGTCAGGGTTCCCGGGGTGGTACCCACCGTAGGGCCATCAAGCTGGCCCAGCCCAAGCAGGGAGAGGGCGAAGTGGATGCAGTTACAGGTGACAGCATCGTAATCCACCGGCTGGTCCATGGCCACCCGGATGCGCTGCTGCAGTGCGGTCACGTCCACCCCTCCCTTCCTCCGCAGCACCTTGGCAGGGCCCCGTGACCGCAGGAGGTGGCTCTTGCTGTGCTTGGCCACGATCCCTGATGGGGACATCCCTGAGCTGCCTGTGGGGTGAAGGTGATGCTGTACCCCATGTCCCTTCCACGGGGACCACCCCCCCAGTATGACCACCTCCTGGGGCTCACCTTCCAGGTGGATGATCTCCCCATCACCGCAGTACACACCAGCATGGGCACCCCACCAGCCAGGGCCCCCCGAGGCCAGTGGGAAGAGGAAGAGGTCCCCAGGCTGGGGCTCAGCCACCCCATTGGGGACCACATTGAAGTGCTGGCCTAGCAGCCCCTCGCAGAGGAAGAACGCTGCTGTGCTCGCTGCCCCAACTGCTGCCTAGGGACCCAGTTTGGTTTCAGGGACACTGGTACCTTGGCGACACTGGCAGCATCACCAACCCACTGGCTCATCCCCTGTCCCCATGGTGACTTGGGCACAGTTTGCGTCTCAGTGGATGGAGAATCCCCCAAGAAGGGACCAACTTCTCTGAGCACCCTTGGGTGCTGTGGAAGAGGCCGGGTATGCGGGATTTGTCCCTGTTGTGCCAGGGGTGAGGCAGTCATTGCAGGACACAGAGGGAATGCCAGCACTTACCTGCCTGGAGCTGCTCACCTGGAAGGACAAACATGTGGTGTCAGCCCCAGTGGTGCTGGGAGATGGGACCCAGAGCACCAGTGCCATGGCTCATCCCCTGCCCGGACCAATGCCACCCCCTGCCCAGTCCCCACACCAGCACCCCAAGCCTGTCGCACCCAGGAGCCCAGCCAGCGCTGGGGTTGAAGGAGCAATGCATCCCAGGCTCGCAGGGTCTGCACCAGGGAGCTCACCTGTGGGGAGAGGGGCAGAGCAAGCCTGGGACCCATCCCTGCTAGCACCCCCCATTCTAGCACCCATCCCTGCTGGCATGCACCCTGGTAACACCCAGCTCCAGCCCAGAGCAGCCTCCCAGCACCCATTTACTGCCCCTTGTGCTCCCAGTCTCAACATTGGTCATGGCCCCATTGCAGGGTCTCTGAGTGCCACAGTAGAGGGGTGGCACTGCCTCGGTGCAGGTGCTCTCCTCCCGGCTCCCCCTTTACCTGAGCAAGGAGGTTCATCTGCAAGGAGAAAACATGATGTGCAGAAGCTGGGGACATGGGCCCGTGCCCAGCTCCACCCTGGGGACCACTGTGTCCCCAATCTACTATGGTGCCACGTCTCCCTGCCACAGCCCAAGCAGGCACCATGCCAGCCCTGCCGCTCATGCCATGCCCTTCTCCTTCACCTTCGGGTGCCTCTGAGGTCCCTTTGCTCCACCGTGGTCCCAAGGCAGCTGCTGCTCCAAAGGTGGACGCAGGGCAGGCTCTCAGCCCACCCCAGCGAGCACCGCGGTGGCTCTTGGCACCCACCGATGCCCGGGAATGTGCCCAGACCACACGGACCGGCCCCACTGGCACGGAGCCATCCCACAGGGCCGGTCTCAGGGGCCCAACCCAACCTGGTGTGACATTTCATCAACAAACTCCTCAGCAACCTGTGGAACGGTCCCGTGGCCAATATGCTGATAGCCAGTGGCCACCAGGCTGGTGCTGAATCACCACTTGGTGCCAAAAAGCCTCTTGCCCTGAAGGCGGCCACCAGCCCAGCCCCAGCCCCTGGCCCCAGGGTGGTGTGTGCCTGGGTCAGCTCCAGAGTCACATTAAACTTTAATCTTGGTGCCATGGGGTCAGTGGAGGCTTTGGCAGGGCTTGGAGTGGGTGATGTGGGAGCTGTCACCCTCTGTCATCAGGCAACGCTAAAGCATCATTTATCATCCAACAAACAAGAGCTAATTACAGCCGAAATTGGAGCCTGCTTGGACACAGCTCAGAGCCAGGAGGCCTCGTTAACCCTTCCCAGCCACCCTCAATCCATCTTCAACCCTTCCAGACCTCCATGTCTTCTGCTTACTCTTATCCCCTTCTGATCCCCATCATACTCTCCTGGTCCCTGTTGTCTCATCCTAATGTACCCTACAGTTCTCACCAGCCCCTTCTGGTCCCTATCGTCCACTCCTGATCTCCACCATCTCCTCCTGACCCTTACTAGAGGCTCACGATGATTGCCTCATGATCCCTCTAGGTTCCCTTGGTCCCTCTGTGCCACCAATGTCCTCTCCTGGTCCCCATCATCCCCATGCTGTCCCTGTTGTCCTGTCTTGGTCTCTATCATCCATCCTGGTCTCTGCCATCACCTTCTGCTCTCCATCATCCATCATTGTCTCTGGGTCACCATGAAAACATCCAGGTTCCCATTGTCTCTTCATGATCCTCATCATCCCCTCACAGTCCCTGTCCCCTCCTCATGATCTCCATCACCCACTCCTGATCTTTGTTGACCCCTCCTGATCTCCTTTATCTCCATTGGTTCTTCCTGGTCTCCATCACCACCTCCCTTTGGTCTCCAATGCCTCCTCCTGATTCCCATCATCTCCTTTTGGTCCCCACTGTCTCCTCCTGGTCCCCACTACAACCTTGTTGTCCCTCCTTGGTGCCCACTATCTTTCCTTGGTCCCATCACCTGCTCCTGGTCTCCACCATCCCCATCTTGTCCCTAATGTCCTCTCCTGTTCCCCAGCACCCTGTGTCACCGTTGGACAAGGGTGCTTCCCTGGGACACCCGATGTCCCCAGCTAAGCTGTCCTCTGCCCAGGGCTCATCCACCAGCTCCCCACAGCCGGTGGGATTAGGGTGGCTGGAGCCCTGGGGATGCTCCCGACCACAGGTTTCAAGCCCATCACCAGCATCTTTGGGTAATTAGTAAATTAGTAATTAAATGCTCTGTGCCTCGGGGGAGGGGGGACAGAGCCCCAGGTTTTAGGCTGGGTAATCCCATGGCATCTGCCCCAGCGTCTGTCACTGAGCCGAGTCATGGCCCCACCACAGGCTTTAACATTTGCTCCTTCACCCCCACCCGCCGCCTGCAGCCCCTTGCCTGTGGCCTCGGGCCTGCTTGAGGTGCTCCCCAGAAATGTGCCTGGAGGAGCACGCCTGGGAGCCGGCGTTGGGTGCTCACGGAGTGCTCCGCTCCAGGGTGCTACTGGACAAGGAGCCCGCCTTGGGGCCAGCAACCAATAGAGAAATTGGGTGGGAAACCACATTTTGGGAATTATTGGCTTTCCTGGGTGTGCTGATGATTGGCCGGCAGCAGATGGTTGGCCTGGCTAATCCCCACCCCAAATCCCTGCTCCCGAGCTGGCTTTTACCCGACGGCAAGGAGGGGACAGGCAAATTAGCCGACTCAGCATGTATTGCCATCCGCTGGCACCAGGCGCCTGCATCCCTGCATCACCCATGGGTGGGCTGACAACCCTGGAGCACTGCAGGGTTGTGTTGCCCATGGGTGAAGGTGCACTGCAGGGGCTGGAGGCACCTAAGCTGCAGGCAGAGGCCGGGCAGGGTGAGGTGACAGCTTGCTCCTGCCGCATTAACCCAGCGTCATAATTCTGAGGAGGGAGGAGAGCGGCTGCAGATGGTGCTGTCAGAGATCTGGGTCAGGATGGGGTCCACCATGGCATGGGGGCTGCAGGATGGGATGGGGCACCCCAACAGGACAGGAGGTCCCAGGGGTGCAGGGGTGGTGCAGGCAGGGCAACACGGAGCAATGGTGCAGGCAGAAGTGATGAAGCAATGGTGCAGGCAAGATGATGGAGCAACGGTGCGGGCAAGGCAACAAGGAGCAATGGTGCAGGCAGAGGTAATGGAGCAGTGCTGCAGGCAGGATAAAGGAGTGATGCTACAGGCAGTGATGACAGAGCAATGGTGCAGGCAGAGGAACATGGAGCAATGGTGCAGGCAGGGGTGATGAGGCAATGGTACAGGCAGGGGTGTTGGAGCCATGCTGCAGGCAGGGGTGGTGGTGCTGACCCGGGAGGCAGGGACCTCTGCGGCCGCCTCGCCTCTCTTGTGGTAGTTGCGGGTGGTGCTTGCCAGCCTGTTTTTAGTGGAAGCATAATAACCCGAAGGCACTCACTTTCTACGGTGAGAGAGATGGGTGTGCTTTCTTACTGAGGTGTTCAGACATCCCTCTGAGGGCTGGATCTGCAGGAGAGCAGCTCAGTCTCAAGGGAACAGCATGGGTCTGCTTTGTGTGAAAGCCAGGAGGATGTTGGGAGACACCAGGGAGTGAAGTCTGATCTTCCTGTTTGTGTGCCTATACTACTATCCAAGAGCCCGGGATCGTAGGGAATTTAGCATGGATGGACTTGCTGCTCATCTTCTGTTGTTGCACGCCTGAGTGAACGATTGTATCCTGGTGCCTCGTGTGGCTCTTCCAGTCTACCTTTGTGTTCTGTCACTCCCTGTGCTGATGCTGACTTCTTGCTAGTGTTTCATGAGTTGCTGATGCCTTTTCCCAGTTCATTTTGCCTTTAGTTGGAGCCTAGTTCAAGATTCTTCTAATCTGAGAAACAGACACTGGATTTCTGTGCTTTCTTCAACCGCTGCCTCTCTGCTCTCTTGCTGTAACAGAGTACACGAGGAGTTAGGGAAGATGTGTAGTTGTGGAGACACCTGGTTGTAGGCAAAACCTCTTAAACATTGTTCTGTCTTCCTGCTGATGCAGTTTCTGACCTGGTATCAGCTGTGGACTGCAGCTTCCAGAGAGCATGACCTTTCCCCAGAGTCAAGTGTGTCCTGCTGACATCCAGCCTGTTACTGGTCTTGTGAGCTATGGTAGCCAGAGTGTGCAGTTCTGTGCTCCATGCTGTAAGGTTATAGTGACTTTAATGTTGAGGGTGTCTGCACTGCTGTGCTGTGCAACTGTGTTGGGAGAGTGTCCTGGTTTCAGCTGGAATACAGGTAATTTTCTTCCTAGTAGCTGGTGCAGTGCTGTGTTCTGACTTTAGTCTGAGAATAATGCCGATAACACACCGATGTTTTAGTTGTTGCTCAGTAGCACCTACCCTGATCAAGGACTTTTCAGTCTCATGCTCTGCCAGTGAGGACAGGCACAAGAAGCCAGGAGGGAGCAGAGAGAGGACACCTGACTCAAACTAGCCAAAGGGGTATTCCGTTCTACAGCATTTCATGCTCAGTACAGAAATAGGGGCAGTTGGCTGAAAGGGATCGATTGCTGCTGGGTGATGAGCTGGGCATCAGTCAGCAAGTGGTGCCAAGGATTCAGACTCCTGCCTCTGGGGTTGTTATGTGGACTTTTTGCTTATCCTGAGGCTTCTCCCTGGTTCCCCATGTCAAGGAAGGCACGTTTACTTTGGGATGTGGTGTAAAATGTCTATTTAAAGGCAGAATGATTCTTCATTTTTAGTTGGTGTCTACTGTCTGTCACAAAACTTCATCTTTGGAGCGGACAGAGGAGGCGGGTGATGAAGATGAGGAGGATGAGGACTTGGACATCTTTGGAGGTTATGACAGCTTCCGGAGCTACAACAGCAGCATGGGCAGCGACAGCAGCTCCTGTCTGGATGAGTCTAGTGATGATGAGGTGGCAGACCGGGAAGCTGGAGAGCTTCCGACCTCTCCTGTGCACCAGCCATCCACAGGCCGGCTCCCAGACGACAGTGGCTCTGAGCCAGGTACTACAGAGTCTGTTCTACCTAAAGCATGTGTGTGAGGGAAGCAACAAGGGCTGGGGGAGCTGAATGGTATGTGTGAGTATGCTTTGGGAGCAGCAGTAGATTGACACTGCAGTTCCTGGGCTATGTGGGGGATCGGCTGTGTGCAGTGAGGGTTGTCTGGGCTCACCTGTGTTCTTGTGGTGCATCAACCGTACCAACTGCTCACGTTTTTGTGCCTTCCTTCTCTCAGCTGTGTGTGAGATGTGTGGGATTGTGGGCACCAGGGAGGCTTTTTTCTCCAAGACCAAACGTTTCTGCAGTGTCTCCTGTTCCAGAAGCTACTCCTCAAACTCCAAGAAGGCCAGCATTCTGGCTAGACTGCAGGTGAGTCAAAACCCTTCCTCATTCCATGAGGATGTGCCCTGTACACAGGAGTCGGTGGTTGTTCTGTAGTTAAAGATCGGACTGCCATTGCCAGTGGCTTGTTATTCCTGCCTGAAGTCACCAGAGAGTGCATGCCAGCTTAAGGGTGGTGGTCCCTAGAAGCTGAGGAAGGACACACTGATTTATTTTACCTGCTGTTTCTTCTTGTTCCTGTGAGCGTTAGTAAAAATTGTGGTAACCTGAAAATCACCCCAAGGAAGAGGTGCATGCCTGGCTGGCTAGCTGCAGTGACAGGCTTCCTCTCCTGTGCCACTGATGTTCCACATGTGCTTTCTTTTGTAGGGGAAGCCACCAACGAAGAAAGCTAAGGTTCTGCATAAGGCAGCCTGGTCAGCCAAGATCGGGGCCTTCCTCCATTCACAGGGCACAGGGCAGCTGGCTGATGGGACACTGACAGGCCAGGATGGTGAGTGTAGATGACAGTGAGGAGGTGCAGCTTGCTGGAGCTGTAGAAAAGGGGACATCTGGAGGGCTGTAAGCTCTACAGTCCCCTTTGTCCCCTCTGCTACACTCCCTTGTACTGAAATGATGTGTGTGGATTGCTTTGACACAGTCTGGCATGTCTCTCCCTCTCCCTGCAAGTGCTAATAATGGGTGAGCTCCTGCCCATCTACTACTGCAGCCCCATCCTCACTCCTTGTGCAACTTGATGCAAAGTGCAGGCTCTGTAGTCATAGTCCCACAAGGTGCTGACTTCTGCTGGCAAACCTGACTTAAAGGTGTCCTGCTGCTCCCAGCCCTTTGCTGCCCCACTCTCTGTGGGAAGGTGAATTTAACCCAAGTCACTCAAGGATCAACTTGAGGAACAACCAGTTGTTGCAGCTGAAGTAGTAGCAAGCTGCTGTGTTAGGGTGAAAAGAGCTCCAGGAGGTGGCAGCAGGGATTGATCCCTGAGCAGGCTGCTGCTAATTCAGATCTATAGCCTTGGATCAGGAGCAACTGTGGAATGAATATCTTGGTGCTTCACTCTGATTTTTCCAAGCACCCTTTGGGGAAGCACATGCTTCTGACCTGACCCTGCAGTGTTGCTGCTGAGAAGCAAAGCTGCCACGTGGTTTAACACCGACAGGACACATTCTCCACTCTTACCTGGAGTACTTGATGCATGGGCTGAATTTGGCCCCTTTTCTTGCCCCTCCTGCCCCCCTCCTCCTTTGCAAAAAGTACATGACAGCAAGGCTCAGTTAATAACATAGGGTGCCTCCTGTCTTAGGATCGAGTTTCCCACCAGGGAAAACGTGGTGGAATACAGAGCTCCTGTGTGCTGGAGCAGAGGGATGTGTCGCAGGTAACAGGGTGCTCTGTGCCTTTTTTGTAATCACAGCTGATTTTATGCTCTCATGTCTGCTTGTAGCACTCGTCCTGGGCTTTGACTGGGGAAAGTACCTGCAGGAGCATGGCTTCAAGGCAGCTCCTGTCAGCTGCTTTAAACATGTGAGTTCTTTATTGTGCCTTGCAGTGTGCATGGGGCGTGTTGTATGCATGGGGCTCCGCTGTACTCCTGTGACAAGTGGAGGGGAGAGGCCTGGGGAGCTGGTGTAGGGAAGGAAGTTGGGGCTTCTCATAGCTCAGAATGGGAGTCCCATAGAGGGACCAGGAGTTTTGAGGGGAAGAAGCAGAGGGAGACTTGATAGAGGCATTGCTGGTGGTGATGGCCCGTTGCTGGCTGGGGACACCTGGTTGCAATTTGGGTGAGCACAGCCCAGGGTGGTGTGTGGAGAGAAACTCAGCTGATGTGGTCATGGATTTGCAGTCATGGGCCAAGTGGCTGAGGCACATATATGGAAGAATGGCAATTCTTAGGGGTTATATGTAATGTAATATTATTCTCTATATAATAAGACTCACTTGTTATATACCTTTTGAATTGCGATCTGTGATAATACTAACGAAATGCCCTTTATCTAGAGGATAGGTCAGGAAGACTTGGCAGTTTTATTGATGGTTAGGGATTTTGATACCATAGAGGAATGAGGAATGGCAGCATTACTATAAAGTGTGCTGCCTTTTGGGATCCTCAGTGAATGCCTCAGTGAGATGCTTGGGACAGTTTGTTTGCCTTTCAAGCTTTTGGTAGATACAGGAAGGGTAAGGCATGCATGTGCCTAAGGTGAAAGTGTGGCTACCTAAATCATGTTTCTGAAAGCTAGAATGAGCCCTGCTCTGTCCATATCTCGTGCCTGCCTTGATCCTTCAGGTGCCGCTCTTCGATCAGTGGGATGATGTGGTGAAAGGTATGAAAGTGGAAGTGCTCAACAGTGATGCTGTGCTCCCCAGCCGTGTGTACTGGATTGCATCCGTCATGCAGACTGTAGGTATGTCTGCAATGGAATTCCTGACAGCTAGGGATGGCTGACCTCTGAGGGAGCCTTGAGGGAGCTGAGTGTTGCTGGTCAGGGAAAACATCAGCTTTTAGGAGCTGTGCAGCTGCTGAGAGATTTTGGAACAGGAAAAAACCAGCATCTGGTTCCTCTTCTGGTTGCTGGGCTCTTTACAAGGTTGGTTCTGCCTCCAGAATGGCTGGAGAAGCTCTGGTAACCCATGCAGAGCTCTGAAGGCCATGCTGTCAGGACTAAGCTTCTGGTGCCCAGCAGGAAGAGGAGAAATTCCTGGTCTCTAATGCCTTGCTGTGGTTGTCTGCTCTGTCCTGGCAGGGTACCGGGCCCTTCTGCGATATGAGGGCTTTGAGAATGATGCCAGCCATGACTTCTGGTGCAATTTGGGCACAGTGGATATTCACCCCATTGGCTGGTGTGCCATCAACAGCAAAATCCTGGTACCACCACAAAGTGAGTGTGGGGTGAGAGGGGTGGTGGAGGAGCCTTGGTTTATGCCTAGAACAGGGGGACAGGTCCTCCCAGTGTACGTGGGATCACAGCTCCACTTAAGCTCTGACTTACAGGGAGCAGTTAATTCTTTGGGAAGCTGGAGACTGCTTGAACTGCTCCCTCTGCATCTCCCTTTGATTGACCCTGGGGGTGCTGGAGACAGAGCTGGTGTTAGACCTACAGACAAAAACTAATGCAGCTGCTGTTCCTCTTCCTGACCCAGACAGTGGCTAGGCTTAACCTTTGGGAGGACCTTTTCAGTCCTACAGCCTGGGCAGTGTCTCTGGGGAGAAAAGTGGCTCCAATCACTGCTCACTTAGCAGCTCAGAAACGGATGCCAGTTTAGCAAACTTCTGCCAAGCTGAGATTTCCTTGGTGCAGCTCACATGGTTTTGCTCTAATGTCACTTCCACATCTTGATCAGTCAAGTTGGGTGTCTGCTTGGCTCAGTCTAGTCTGTAATGGCCATCCTTTGCAGCCAGTTGCGGGGGCAAGCTGGCAGAACTGAGAGCAGGTACAGCATCTGCATCTAAAAAGGCCCTTTCAAGGCAAATGGGCTCTCAGAGAGGAAGAAAGGTGTAGTGTGATGCTGTAATTCCTTTGATCATAAAGATACGCTTTTTCCCTATATGTATGTAGCTATCCATTCCAAATACACTGACTGGAGAAGTTACCTCATGAAAAAACTGGTGGGAGCCAGGACAATCCCAGTGGATTTTCACATCAAGGTAAGTGTGGAAGATGTCATTTTATGTGTGGAAATGAAGCTGAAGCCAAGAGATACGTGTGTAACATGTCTCTTCTGGTTCTGACCCATGCAACTCCTATGTGACTGCTTGAAACCTGCTCCTGACAGGGACAGCGAGTGCTTACCCATACTCCTAAGATACGTGTCACGATGCTGTGGGGAATGCTAAAGCCTCCAGGCCCTGTCAGAACAACTGTTTCTCCTTTGGGTCATAGATGAGCTTTAAAGCTGTTATTAGTCTGATTGGAAATGCTGGGGATAAGGTTTATCCTTTTGCTGAAAGGAAAGGCCAGTGAAGCTCCAGCCTGAGCTTTCCCTGCCTCATTTCAGTGCTGAGAGTCAGAAACCTTTGCCCTAAGTACTAGTAGCACAGCAGCCTGTGAGGCGTGAGAGGGGTGCAGGTTCCCTCAGAGTGCATAGAAGCAGCTGTAGAAAAAAGCAGCCTTTTATAGCTGTTGAGCTTGTGCTGGGGTTAGACCTTGTCAGGGAAAAGAGGCTCTTTTGTCCATGGCAGCTTTGGAAACCACAGATAAGGAAGATGGTCCCAGAGACAGCAGACAAGTGCAAGTTTTCCTGTGTGTGAGGTGATTGGTGACAGTGGGCTGGAGACCTTGATAGAGTTGGTGTTTCCTTTGTTGCTTCTCAAAGTCAAGAGGATGTTTATAGCTTCTTGGTCCTGGGCCACAGCTTGTAGCTGAGAGCTCATACCATGGAGGGAGATGGATGTTATCAGTTTCTTTCTCCTCTTTTCATCTCAACTCCCCTCTAATGAACAGGAAAGGGAAAGATCTTACCTTAAAAATTTCAGATTCGGGTGTAGGCTGGTTTTTGGGTGAGTCTGTTTTAAGCTGTACTTCCCTAGTTGCTGCATGGCATTCTGGGATCACAGTACCAAACTGTCAGGAGTGCTATAAACACTTTTGGCCATTTGGGGATGAGTTGGGCCAGGCTGGATCAGCAAACTGAAAGTCTCAAACAAATCAGTTAAAAGGCAGCCAGTGACTCGTGTGCCTGTGCCTTTGGGTCACTCTGCAGAATAACTCTGGCATTGGAGCAGGTAGATCATCATGTTGCTCAACCTCTGATCAGAGTGAAAAGTGACAATAAGGACTTGAGCTCTTTTGAAGTCAACTGAAAATCCTGCTACACCTCTAACTGCAGCCAGCCTTGAGACCCATGTGGTCTTTTCATGCCTGAAAAAGGCACACGATTCCTCACTCGGTTCTTAGCTGGAGTTGTCAAGAAGTGATATCTGTTTCTCCCACTTAGGACATAGACAGAAGGTGCTGGCTGAGCATGGCTGCTGGGCGAGGGTGGGGGTAGGTGTTATAGGGCCACAGAACAGGGGAGACTTATGGTGCATGTACCCCACTGTGCTGCTGTGTGTGGGTTTGGCAGCTCTCTGATGACCCTGCTGCCATGCATCCTTCCCAGAGGTGTCTCCCAGTCGGCTTTGGGAAGTGCAGGGTGTTGGCCAGCAAAGTCTGAGGGGAAAGCTGTTCTCTGAAGTGTCTGGAGAAGGAAAACACCAAATGTGATTGATCTCAGTTCCTCTGTTGGTTGTTGCCAGATGGCAGAGGGCATGAAGTACCCGTTCCGGCAGGGCATGCGGGTGGAGGTGGTGGATAAGAACCACGTGTCCCGGACACGCACGGCAGTGGTGGACACAGTGATCGGGGGCAGACTGAGACTCCTCTATGAGGACGGTGACAGTGATGATGACTTCTGGTGCCACATGTGGAGTCCCCTCATCCATCCTGTGGGCTGGTCACGGAGAGTGGGCCACAGCATGAAGAAGACAGGTAGGGATCATAGCACCACAGGCATCCTCTGATTTGCTATGAACTGTCTGGACCCTGCTGTTAACATGTCTTGACATATTAGGAGCCAGGCAGTTGCTTCAGTATCTGACAAACAAAGTCTATGGAGTCATGTGTCTGCTGCTTTTCCCCCTGGATAGATGAAAGCACAGTGGTCTGCTGCCACACATCAGGAAAAGGGGGCCTGTAAGGTTTCTTGCCTGAAGCAGCTAGTCTATCCCCATAGTATGAGAATGCAGAGTTTGCAACATCACAGGTGTTGAAAGTCCTTTTGAGGAAATTCATGCTGGCTTCTGCAAGACTGGATGCCATCAGGTTGGGATCTTCTAGACTTCACAGAGAAAAAGTTTTGATCAGCTTAGATTGGTAGAGAAAAAACTCCAAACAAGACTCCAGCGCTGCTGGTCCTTTTGGTTCCATCTCTTTCTTGCTGCAGCTCCCTAGTGATTACTGCTGCATGTAGAGGTGTTAGCAGTAAGGCTCAGGAAGCTCAGCCATCTGCTTTTAAGCAAACCTTGCATCACAGCCCATGTTATGAGAAGGTGTAGAAGGACTGACCTGTTCTCATTACTCTCTTCATGGTCTCTGGTCTAGGTCTTTTATAGTAGCTGAGCTCTCACCAGGGAGTTAATAACCAGTGTGTTTTCTTACTGCAGTTGCTGCAGGTTTCTTACCTCTGTTTCTTTCATTCCTCACAGAAGAAAAACGCAGTGAAATGGCAAACCATCCCACCTTCCGGAAGATTTACTGTGATGCTGTCCCCTATCTGTTTAAGAAGGTAGAACAAATCAGCAAAGGAAGAAATGATATCGCTTCCTTCCTTGGGTATATGTGCTGCTGGGTGGGTTGTTGAGAATGGCTCAGCAGCAAATAAGCTGGGTGGCTTACTTGTGTCTTTTACAGCTACAGGGCAGTAAGGTGTTTGGGGTGTCAAGGCTGTGGTTGGGCAGGGGCAGGTCATGATAGAAAGATGGAAGAACTAGAAGACAATGACAGATTGAGGGGCTCAGGTGAAGGGTAAGCAGTTGCTTGGATCTTTGAGTTGGAGAGGGAAGATGATTGCATGGGAGAGACCAGTTCCAACAAGGAGCTGAATCATACTGGTAAGGACTGAGATGAGAAGGAGACTTTCTTTGTTGTGGAACAGCAGCTGAGTACTGGGCTTAACACTCTGACTGACCAGAGCCCTGGCAGGAGGTTGCTGGCTCAAACACAGCATTGGTTTGCCTGCCTCTGTATTTCTTGTAATATTTCTTTCCTCTCCCAGCTTGGGTTGAGTCAAGTAAAGAAGCTCTAATCTGCACTTGGTGTCAGGATGGGACTGTCCCAGACCCCTGACAGCACATGGTATACCAGAGTCTCTCTTAGGTACGAGCTGTCTATGCTGAAGGTGGATGGTTTGAGGAAGGCATGAAGCTGGAGGCCATTGACCCCCTGAATCTGGGCAACATTTGTGTGGCCACTGTTTGCAAGGTAAGTTCCATGGGCAGAAGGGTGTCTACTTTGTTTAACTGAGAGAACTCAGCCTCTCCTCAGGATTTTGCAGACAACTAAGATTAGGTAGGACTTTGCATTAGGAAAGGGCTGTCAAGAAAGGTAAGCAGCTGCTGTGTGGAAAGAATTGGGGTGTTACCTCAGAGGTATGATGAGCTGATGTCCATGTGTACCTAAGTGAACAGCATGAAGATGAGCATGCGTGATCTGCAAGCTAACTGTCCAGTGTGTGTGACTGGCAGCCACCCTTCCTTCACCTTTGGGCATGCAGTAGGAAAGATTTGTTCTCCAGTTCTTGGAACGCATAAAGAGAGGCCTCTAGTGCTGTCTTGAGGCGAGAGAAGAGTAGAAGAGTTGCAGGGTGAATTCTTTGTGGAGAACAGTATATCTTTATAGGCATACATTCACTGATACAGGAAGCTGAGGACAGATGTCCCTCCAGAATCTGTTTGCCCTTGTAGAACCCAAGCAGACGGCTTTGACACCTGGGGTTTGGCAAGGAGATACTAGGAGACCTCTTTGTGTTTGTAAAATATTCCCTTCAGCCACTGCTTGGAAATGTGAAGAGGCTGGGGCAGACGTGCCTATCACATTTGGTAGGAACCAGTTACCAGGGAGTGATGGGATGGGACAGGTCTTGTTGCTGTAGGAGTAGCAAGTTTGAAGGTGGTGCTCATCCCTTCAGCGTAGTAATGAATTCATGACCTGGCCATTGTGGTGGGTCTCTGGGCTGCCAATAGAGTCTGTTTCTGAGGAAGAACAGAGCTTATGACCATTCATAGCTGAATCCTTTTCAGTAGGCTATTAGCCTTGGTCCCAGTCCTGCAGAAATTGCTGCTGCTTTGGGGACTAGCTTGTGTTGACTGTCATATAAGGAGAAGCTACTGCATGCACATAACACTGCATTTTACCCTCGAGTGGCAATTGTGATCCTTCTGTGGGGACTCCTGGGGGGATCCTTTGAAAGGAGAGGTTTTAGAGCAAGCGAAGCTCTACACTTATGCTCTTCAATCCCATCTCAGGTCCTCTTGGATGGGTATCTCATGATCAGCATTGATGGAGCCACATCTGATGATTGCTCTGACTGGTTCTGCTACCATGCCTCCTCACATGCCATCTTCCCCATCAATTTCTGTCAGAAGAACAACATCACTCTGACCCCTCCAAAAGGTGAGATTTGGGCTCTGCTTTATGGTACAAACCTGCAGGGTCAGGTTCAGGCAAATCAAAACCTAATCTGCCTGTTTTCAGGAAGATAGGGCTGGTTCAGAGGTCCACTCTGGTTTTGCTCTGCCTATACATATGCCAAGCCTTACTGCTTTGTGGAAGTACCATCTAGAGGGCATTAATGGCATGGTGGATAGCTCCTGGCAGATCAGCAGGAGAGGTGTAAGATCCCCAAACTGAGCAGAATCAAAAGTTTAAAGGACAAGGAGGATGGCAAGGGATAAGTAGAGCCATTGCTGCATGACTCAGTACTTCAAAGTGGCAGGAGTTACCTCTATTCTTGTATGAATAAATCTGAGACCAGTATTTCTGCAGAATTCTGGGAGGCAATCACCCTCGGAGTATTATTACTGCTTTGTATGGCCATACCCAAAAAGGCTGGCTCTGAATTTCTGTGTTGCACCACTTTTGTGCGGTGCTATTCTGTCCTTTGATATATCTGCTGGTGGGAGAAAGACTAGTCTTAGTGGTGTGCTTTGAACATACTTCCTGCCTGCTGCTTCTCCTCACCTTTCTCTGTGGTCTGGATCTATGACCTGACATGGATGTTCAGAGTTGTGGCTTGCAGTGTTCTGTATTTGCCTGCTGGAAGGGGATGCTGGACTGCCACGGAGCCTGTGCACTAGATTTGTGTCCAAGATGAGGATCAGTCTGTACATGCTGGTTTATGAAACTGCTTTGCAATCAGCTGCTATGCCTCCTTCCTGCCTATTCTGCCTTTTCTCCCAGTTGGTCTCTTCAGTGATTGCCTTTTTCCTGTCACCACTTCCTGCTGCAGGGCAAGATGCAAAGACCTTCAACTGGGAAAGTTACCTGGAAAAGACTAAATCAAGACCTGCTCCAGCACGACTCTTCAATACAGTGAGTGCTGCCAGGAATAAGAGAGGTGTAGGGGTGTTTGCAGTCAGCAAGCAGGAGCACAAGAGCTCTGGCTGTCACAGAGTGCTTGAGGTTGGAAGGGACCTTCTGGAGGTCATCTTGTCCAACATCCCTGCTCAGGCAGGGTCACCTCTAGTGGGTTGTCCCAGACCATGTACAGACAGCTTTTGAATATCTCCATGGATGGAGATTCTGCAGCCTCTGGGCAGCCTGTGCCAGTGCTTAGGTGCCCTCACAGTGCAGAGTGTTTTCTGATGTTCAGAGGAAACCTCCTGTGTTATAGTTTGTGTGCATTGCCTCTGGTCCTGTCCCTGGGCACCACTGAGAGGAGCCTGGATCTGTCTTTGCACCTCCCTTCAGGCATTTATATACATTGATAAGATCTCCCTGAGCCTTCTCCAGGCTGAACAGTCTCAACTGTCTCAGCCTCCCCTCATATAGAAGATGAGTCAGTGCCCTCATCATCTTAATGACTCTTTTTGGGGTCTCTCCACTATGTCCATGCCTCTCTTGTACTGGGAAGCCAGAGCTGAACACAGCACTCCAGGTATGGCCTCACTAGTGCTGAGCAGAGTAAAAGCCCTGTTTGGCTGATTGGGATGAGCAGTGTCATGCCATTTGCGAATGTAATGGTATCTTGGTCCCTCTGAGTGTGACCTGTGATTCTGTAGTGCTTTCAAGAGCTCCAGGCTCCTAGTGGGTTCTGCACTGCTTGTTGCCTATGGATGTGTGGGTGAGCGGGGGTCTGCTTGCACCAACAAAAGTGCTGCAGCACCTGGGCCTGTGCTGATTTTTCTGATCTCCCATGGCTTCGAGGCTGATGGGTTTGATCAGGTGCTCCTTAACTGCTGTCTGCTGCTCCCCCCAGGCTTGGGATCTTGGTTCCAAAGGCTGGGCTGAGACTCACTAAGGACACAGCTGGCCTTGGATCTGTTCATGTGTGCCGCCTTCTTGTACGTGACTGGTTGGTTCTGTTGCGCGACTTGCTCTCTCTGTGCTTGCTTTAAGTTGGAGGTGAGCCTGTTCTAGGGTGCTGGTGATCAAATGTGGGTTTGGACTGGGTCCTTGAGCTTTCTTTTTTCATGTTTTGTGCCACGAGGACTACCCAAACCACGGCTTCAAGGCAGGCATGAAGGTGGAAGCAGTGGACCTGATGGAGCCCCGGCTCATCTGCGTAGCCACGGTGAAGCGCGTGGTCCACCGTCTCCTTAGCATCCATTTTGACGGCTGGGACAATGAGTATGACCAGTGGGTGGACTGCGAGTCTCCAGACATTTATCCTGTGGGGTGGTGTGAGCTGACAGGCTACCAGCTTCAGCCACCTGTTGTTCCAGGTGAGGGGAGATTTTACTGTGGTTTCTAACACTAGAGGAAAAGGTTTCCCTCTTCCTTCTCTGTGAGTGGCTCCTCCTTTTTCATGGGCCTTGTAGGGAGGAGAAAATGGCCTCTTTGATTTGTGCTGGCTACCATAAGTCTTCTTGCTGCCACACGCTCTAGTAGCTGGCAGAGGGAGGAGTCTGTGGCGGGGAGAAAACAGCTTGAGATTTGAGGTTGGCTCTGTTTTCCCTCTGTTTCCCCACCTACACACCAACAGAGTATTGCTCTTGATGAAGTTAGGTAGAGTTCCAGGTGGTCCTATCCCTGCACAGCTCCCTTTTACTAAGCCTACCTATAACCTCAGCCAGGTAGCAGGGGGGGCTTGGCCCCTGCTCCCTTTTCTCATCAGTTCTCTGGCTCTGTCTGTTAAAAGGTAAGAGCATCCCTCTCAAGAGTTTATTCCTTCCCTTCTCACAAGGAGGCCACTGCCTCACCTTCTCAGTTGTTTTCCTTCTTCTCCCAAGCTACAAACGTTGGTTCTTTACTGCCCCTGCCAAACCTCTACTGGGCCTCTCTCCCCTGTGCTGCCCCAGCCTGCTCCTGGGCCCTCGCCTGGAAGCACAGACAGCAACTACACCAGAGCCATGCTTTCTCCTCAGCTGCTTGTCTTGGGAAGAGGGCGTTAGCTCGGGGGGACGGGTGTATCTTGTTTCTCGCTTATGTCACTTCATCCCAGTTACCTACTGGTTATGGGACTTGGCTTTCGTTTCCCTCTCGTCTCCATGACAGAGCCCACAACTCCAGCGAAGGCCAAGGAGGTGCTCAAGAAGAAGAAGAAACCCTATGGAAAGAAGAGTGAGTGATGTTTGGTTAATGCCCTCCCGCTCGCTCACAGCCTGGGCCCAGTTAGAGAAACCCTGTCCATGTCCTTTCAGAGCAGGAGAGAGAGGCCTTGTCTTGCTGTGGATGCCCTCACTCAGCTGTGGGCTTGACAACACAGCTTCATCCTTCTTAACTGCCCTATTACCTAAAAGAACAGAGAGCTCTGTGTGCAGGAAGGATCTGTTTCGCAGTCTGCTTTCTGTTGGCTGAGGTATAGATGGCGCTTGCTTCCAGGCGTGAGGCTGTGCTGCTTTCCCTACTGTGTCTGTGTCTGTGTCTGTGGTTGGAGGGAGATTGCTGAAGGGTAGCTGGAGAGCAATCTTGCCTGCTTTGTGCTGAGGGAAGGAAGGCCTTAAGATGGCTGAAGAGGCCAGTAGCGGGGCTGCACCATGTTACTGTTCAATCTTGTTGTGATCATTGTTGCATTAGCTGTGTGCAAATCATGGGTAGACAGACAAGAAATTCCTTCCTGGGGGGTGGAGAGGAAAGGACATGCAAAGAATTGAAAGACATCCAACCTAAGTGAAAATGTCAGTTAGAAATGAAATTATCAATGCTACAATGTCCATGCCTTGCAGTCAACATGCCCATTGCCTAGACCCAGACAGGTAAGCAAAGCTGACTCCAGACTGATTCCAACAGGACCCACTCTTTGGAAGTTAAGCACACGCTGAAGTGCCTTTAATGGAGAACCTGGAGGAGTGTATCTTGAGATGATAACTGTAGAGTTTTTCTCCAATAGGGCATTTCTGTGGAGTAACCAGGTGACAGCTAATGACCATGTAGCTTGCTGGTCGGTTGTGGTGGTCCCTGGCCTGTGGTTTCTCAGTGGAGCAGGGCTGCTGATTTTCCAGGGAAGAAGAAACATGCTTTTCCCCATGCTCTGTTATCTCTTTGTTAAGGAAAAAAGTTACCGATCAAAACCCGCGCCGTCAAGCAGACTGCCAAGAAGCCGCCTGCTACGAAAGCGAAACGAGAAGCAAAAGCTGCCAGCAAAGCTTTGCCAGAGCCACCACCTGATGAGAGTAAGGGAGTGAGTTACTCTAGCCAGCAGGCACATGCAGCTCTCTCACATACACTCTGCATACCACCAGCCCTCCCAAGGCCTGTGCTGCTTCTTGGCTGTGTAGGCAGGGAAAGGAGTCTTCACTCCTGAGACAGGGTGGGAGAAAGCCCTTGCCTGCTTTCCCGGGGAAGGGTTGCCTCCTGAGAAGGTTTGGTGGCACCAGTACAGCTAGATATCTTGATACTGCTGATGCCACTGAGGGCCTGGCTGCCCTACTGAGCAGTCTGGTTGTGTGAGGTCAGTTTGGGAGGAGGGACAGATGGACATGTCCAAGGTGTGCTGTTGCAGCATGTGAACACAGCCTGTTGTGCTGACCATCAGGAGATGTGGTGACCAGAAAAGCATCTGGCAGCTGGGTCACCTGCCACTCCTAGTGGGTACTGGGGAAGAGGGTTGGGTAAGGCACTTTGCACACATGGGGATGAAGCCTCATAAATGTTACTGTTGCTCAAAGAGGGTTAATTTCCCCTTTGTGGACCCAGACAGGCAGGTAGAGAATGAACCCCATACTATTGTTCCCTAGGAGAAGTTGTTGGGAGCAGGCAGCTGAATGCTGACAGGGTTTAGTCCCATCCTGATTGCTGTTGTGATCATGGATAGCTTTGTGCTGGCAAGACATGGCTACCTACAGTAAGAGACCCTTGAGAAGCAGACTGGAATCCTGGGGCATTTTGAGCATCTGCATGAACAGATCAGGTTCTGGGGTGCTGCAGGTAGAGTGAAGCAGAATGGGCTCATTTGACTTATTTTCCTCTCTCTGTTTCTTGTTAGTCATTGCCGTGCAGGTGAAAGAAGAAACAATCGACCCCTCAATAGCAGAGCTTGAAGACACAGAGCTTCCTGTTCCTATCAGCAGCATAAAGCAGGAGGAGGTCACAGACTGATCATGGAACATCCCCCAGCTGCCCGTAGCAGCCTGTGCTTCACTTTTTGTGGCTCTTTGGGGAGGGTCCTGGCAAAGGGAAGCAGGAGACTATGAGGGCCTTCCCTCTTTGAGGCAGACCACCCTGCAAGAGCACAACTCTGCTTTCCTGGTGTGCAAGGAAACTTCCCCCACATTTGTCATTTTAATCCCTGGGAACCAGATTCCAGGAAGACCACAGGTGCACTGAGGAGTGTGACCAGGCTGGGTTTGCGTGTGCCTGGCTTTGGAGGTGCCTTTGAGCAGGAGCTTCCAAAGGGGAAGGAGACTGCTAGAGCACTAAGGGGCAGTTTGGGTTCTTGGCTGTGGCTGGAGGTGGTGAGATGCAGTCCAAGATGATGCATGCAGGTCCCATGTGTCAGGAAATTGGATGCCCTTGTAGGACATCAGTGCTGTGCTCCCTGTTCGAAGCCCTGATACCCTTGAGAACATCAGCACAGGAAGAGTAGAAAGAGGTAAAAAAAACCCCAAAAGGGATGATGATGGCTCTTGGGGGAGCAAGAGGCCTTGTTGAGTGTTGTCATTCCGTGGTTTGGAACCCAGAGCTGCATGGGTTCCATGGTGCACAGTTTGAATTTTAGGGTTTTTTAGCAGTCCTACTGTAAACACAATCTACAATCTGTACCTTAAAGCCCTGCAAATTAAACTTGAGGAAGAGACCAAAGGTTGGTTTATTGCTTTCCAGGCCACCAGAATACCAGGTATCAGGGAAGGAGAAGAGGGCTCTAAGTGCATCAATAGAAGTCAGCAGGGGTTTGGGGTTTTCTGGTTTTTGAGGGATGCAATAGCATTTTTCTGTGCACTTGCTGCTGTCAACTTGCCAGTTCTGCCTAAGGGCTGAATATGACATTAGATAACTTAAAGCAAGGGATGTCATTTCCCATTCTAGGGCAGACCAGTGACGTTCCTCTCTCAAGACAGGCCTCAAAGCTGAGGAGAAAAAGCAGAAAGGTCAGTGTGAAACAGTGAGCAAAACCAGTTTTAAGTCTGGAGCAGGTCACTGAGCTGTCTGCAGGTCAGGATGTGTCTGGCAGTGCCACTGTGGGGCAAGCAAGTGCCTCCTTGTCAAATCCTACAGGGATGGACAGCCTTGGCCGTTCAATGATGGCCTTGGCCGTGCTACCTCAAGCTCCCAGGTGAGAGCTGCTTGTGCTAAAATAGTTCCTGCTTTTCGTGACCAAAACCAATAAATGTTGGCAAGCTGTCTACAGAGCATGGGGTGGAGACTGGGAGTGATTAAAGAGTCTTCCTCTATTTTTCCATTCTAAAGAGGGAAACAAAGCCTTTCACCAGAGAGGAGAGAAAGGGCTGTGGAGCAGCGATAGAACAGGGGTGGGAGACCTGGGGAGGGTCTGTATCAAAGCGGGTGTGAGATGTGCTATCTTAGCCCACCCCTAACTGCCCCTTGGGAAACTGGTGGGGTGAGCATGGTAGGGGAGGAAGGGTTATCAAAGGCTTTTGATGGGGCCTCCCTGCCCATCTGCCGCTGGTTGCTGCCTTTCTGAGCACCTCTGCCTCTTACCACCAACTTGTCATAGATGGCTTAATGCAGGGGCAAAGCCTTTGCATGTTTCTCTTGTCAAACAGCTGGGATTGAGAGCCACCTTTCTTCACAGGATGATGATTTCCAAATGCCTTTAGCTTTCTTAGATTTAGATTAGATATTGGGTAGATTTAGATACTAAGAGATACTCAATATGAGGGTGGTGAGGCCCTGGCAGAGGCTGCCCAGAGGAGCTGTGGCTGCCCCATCCCTGGCAGTGTTCAAGGCCAGGTTGGA
>JBAFWW010039983.1:0-14999 GCA_036873685.1 Agapornis canus
GACAGGACACCTGACCCAAACTGACCAAAGAGGTATTGCATACCACAGCACGTCATGCCTGGGATGTAACTGGGAGTTATCTGGAAGGGCACATACTTCCCGGGCTCATTTTCAGTGGGTGGTATCATACTCTCTTCCCTTGTTATTTCCCTTATCATTATTATGATTGGTGGCAGCAGCAGTGGTTTCTGTTATACCTTAGTCACTGGACTGCTCCTGTCTCAATCCAAGGGAGTTACATTCTTTTGATTCTGCTCCCCATCCCTCTGGGAGCGGGGTGGGGGAAAGGGGAGGAGTGAGCGAGCAGGCTGTGTGGCAGCTGGGCTTAAACCACAACACAGCTGCACACCCAATGGGCAAGGTTCATCTTCTTATGAATGTCCTTCTGAGAGGTTGCTGTATAAGCTGTGGATTCATTTATAAATTTCTCCATAAAAGAACAGTGGCATATCACATAGAATTTTCAAATAGGAAATTCAAAAGGAACTAAGGAAAGCACATTTTCAAATGACTTACAATTAATCATGTAATAAGTTCTTGCCATAGGATTTTGTGACCATTTAAAGTTTACAGAGGTTGAGGAAAGTTGCTACTTTTCTCTTAATAAATGTAAATGCTATGTTGGATTCAATGACCTTAAAGGTCTTTTTCAATCTAAATGATTATGGGTTTACATGATTCTATGAAATAAACCAAGGGAGCTGTCTGTGGTTGGGTGGGTCCCTGAACTCTACTTTTCTGGAAGATGGGAGGACACGTGGAGAAATGAGCACTATCAGTTTTTCTTGTTCATTCATTCACCTAAACATTCGCTGTAGGCTGCTATTAGATAGAGGATACTCGAGTAGCTGGAACTTTTGATATCCCTACAAACAGTCTTGTTTTCTTACATTTTGACCTTAAAAATTGAAGTGGTTTAGCTTAGTGCTTTGAGTGCTCCAGAGAGGCACATATGTGTGTGTGTATATATATATATATGTACACACTGATGATACTAAAAGTTCAAATATATTCCATATACATGGGAAACACCACTGGTATAATAATCAAAAGATGCAAGCTCACTGTACATCATTTTATGTTCAAAATACAAGCTAAATAACGGGCAAATTAAATAAATCTGCCTGTAATCAACACCCTCTGCAGTGTTTGGTAAACTGAGAAAAATAACACTCTCATTAGCTATAACAACAGATGAAAGGCTGCTGAGCCAAACAGACTTTGGGGGTAAAAAACATTACCTTCAATCCTGCATCGGGAAAGAATATGTCCCCTAATGTTCTAATAATACTTGGGTCATTTTACTTGATCCATTTTCTAACAAAATTCTCTATAATAACATGCACTGAATCTCTTCTGGGAATTCCGACTGCAACATAAACATCAGGGAAAACTAACTGATTTATGCTCATTGAGGAAAATTTAAGAGTATATTGATGCATCTAGACAGCAGTTTAGAGCTACTAATATGAAAAGCCAGAATCAAGGCAGCAGACAGAAAATTAAGGGTATGGGAAGCTAAATTTGCAAACATAACATAAATAGAGGAAAGTCAGCAGATAATTAGATTTTCTAATTTCTCTTTAAATGCCTCTCAGGTTGTGCACCAGGCAATTAGATTTCATTGGGCTTCAATTTACTGTTGGGAACAGTTGAAAGTGTAAGACTTTAGGAAGAGTGAAGGGAATTACATTTTTTTAATTAATAAGCTGAAAGTTGCTGTAATGTGAACATAGATTTCAAGCTACAAAGAAAATTTCTTCAGCCCTTCTTTAAAGAAATGTTATTCATATATCATATTTCTTTTGAAGTACTGCTCTATAAAACAATATAGCACTATTGTTTTCTAAATTTCTATATTTCTAAAAAACAAAACACTCTAAAGCACAAAACAATAGCATATTTCTATGAGTAAACAGTACTGAAGAACTAGAAAAATGCACCAGCACTAGCTCATGGTAGTCTTCCATATTATTCTTCAAGGTATGAGAATTCACAAAGACCTAAATTCTAATTAGTAATTGCAACTACTGAACTACAAATGAAGACATATGGCTGTCTTTCACAAGTAAAAATTCACATGAAAAAATGTGCATCAATTGCATGCAGTAAATGTACAAGACAGCAACAATTGATTTTGGCTTTATATTCCCTAAGGCTCATCACAGAATTTAGAATCTATGAAATTTGCCTTGCTTTCAAGGAAAAAGTAAATATATGTAGATAGAGCTTAAGCATTTCCTCTACTCCAAACTTCTGTTAATATTAATTTTAATTTATATTAGTGTTGTAACTGTATTAATAATAATAATATGTAGGTGTATCCATTAGATGCTTTCAGAATTAATTCAAGAAACAAGAAGTTCTTGATTTCATATTAAAGCCCTGTTTCATTTTACCTCTAACAAGATTTTGAATGTAATAAATTAATCAATCATCTGATTGTGCCACTGTAGTCTTATTTGTTCCTCAGCTTTTACTTCAGTGAAACAAGAATAACCATAATTAACAAAGGAAAAAGGCAGGATGAATAGTAGCATTTGTAACTGTTGAAATAGAAGTGTGTTTTTACTAAAGTTGCAAACAAAAATGTAGAGTTAGATCATACATGAGCAGAAAAAAGAATTTTGCTTTCCTTCGAGTCTTTCTGTTTTCCAGTCTCAGGCTCTGCCATTCCTTGCCTTTGCTTTCACTATATTTTCTGTCATTTAAGTTTTGCTTTTGATTATGGATTATAGCTTTATGAAACATGCTACTGCATGACAACACAGTTTTTTGCATTTTGGACTAAGAGTGGTTACCACCCCTGCATTCCAGTTAGGCTGTTTGAGTCAGGTTCAAAACAAGCACAAAATGTCAAACTAAAAAAGTCATAGTAACATATTTTAAAAGCACTCAGTCCAATATTTGAAAATACTGTCAGCTTCTGTCCTAACTTCTATCCAAGAATTTCAAATAACATTAAAATATAAATGAATAAAGAGTCCGATATTAAGATTTAGATTAGAAGTATTAATTATTTTTTAACTAAAAGTGATTCTTAATTAATTTATTTTCAGTAGGAGGCATCCTTACTTTCTAGAGCTTTATGAGCTCAATCTTGAAAAAATCCACTAGAGTATTTTTGTTTTACTTCCACTTGGATAATAGGAAAATATGACAAATACATTGTCTTTACAAGCAGAAGAAGGTAGTCAGAAGAAGAAGCAGAAAGGTTTCCGAACACTGTACTCATAAAATTCATTCAGCTTATCAAAATTGTGTAGGAATAACACATCCATTTAGTTACCTTGCAATTTTCTCATCTGAAATGTAACATAGGTAATTAGTTGAGAAAACAGCGTATTGTATTATCTGTGTCAGTGCATAATGGCATAACAATTCAGAATTGCAGCTTTGACAAATGATGCAAGAAGGACTTCCATAACACCTTTTTGTGTGTGTGTGTGTAATCATAAAGGAGGTAGGTGAGAAGAAAAGGGGGTGGGGGGTGTTATTTATTTAATCTCTTATATAATACATTTTAATATGTACCTTTCTGTAAAGGTGTGATCAGGGACATGTAGCTACATGGCCTCAGTGGCAAATTCTGATTTTGAATTTCTTAAAAACCAAACCAAATGAGTACATATTTTTAGGAGTCCTAAACAGCCAGCAACTTCTCCTACAACACTCTTCTAAATATATATAAATTGTGCATTCATAAATTGTGAACAAATACATTATTCTCTTATAGCTCATTTAGTGCGCAGAAGTACTGTAGATCGGTAAAACTTTGCACTCTGTCGGATAATTCAGATAATTCCATGCCTGGATTCTCATAAATTAGGCTAAGGAACACTTACTCTAAGGATGTCAGTATGATAGACATTGTCAACGTATGCCCACCAGGGTCAACTCCAGGCAAAATAAAATGAAAACTGCCATTTCTTTCTAAAATCAAGCCTGACTAGACAAGAGAAACCTTATAGCTACTGCCTATATATTTGAGTTTCCATATTCATATTAGAAACAAGATGAGCACCCTTACCAAAAGGCTATGAGCTGATTACCAAGAAAGAAGGAATGATTACCTAAAGTTATTCTACTGTACACAAATTAATTCAAGCTTCACTGGGTGGGAGCGTAAACAAAACTGGTCATGGAATTTCTCTAATGGAATGGGAAGAAAAGGTGTTTCTAGGTCCCTGAAACAATGAAGGTTTTGCATTTTAGGCACTGAGTTTACAGCAGAAATAGTATAATGATAAGGGGTTTACCTAGATTTTCATTATATTAAAATGCAAATATTAGATAATAAATGAAATTGATCTGGATTTTTTTTTGCACAGGAATTGGAAAGAAGCTAAAGCTGCTCCTTGGATTTATTACTTGCTGCCTCTTTCAGCTGCAAATGTATGTAATGGTTCATGGACAGTGCTTCAGTTCTGAGCCAGTTCTGAAAAGTTAGCAACTGGTAATAGGTATTGTAATAAAACTTAATTACTTAGAAGGCCAAAGAAATGTGATAATTTAACTATGTGATGCAGTTTTGACTGTTAAGCTTCTACTATTTAAAATTCTGTAGCTTTCAGCAGACATCCTTCCTAATTCATGCTACATCTTTTTGTTTACCACATTTACTGCACGTTATTTTCTCAGTGCAGTTTCTCAGAGCAGTAGAAACCATTTCCTAGAAAGGGTCTTCTTGCATCATACCAATGACACAAAATTAAGACAAGCTCCATTGTACACTGGAGGACAAAATCCCAGTGTCTTGTGGCACCCTGCCCAAACACTGAGAGGAGGGTCCTCAGTAGAGTATGCCTTGAATCGCTTTTGAATTGCATAACATCTGGAAAAGAACCAAATTCTTTATCTTGAGAGTAGTATCCACGGAACTGAGGAAGAGTAGTTGGTTGTCTGGTTGTCACACAGAGTGACGATGCACATGGAATCATAGAATCATTTAGAGTGGAAAAGACCTTTAAGATCACAGAGTCCAACTGTTATCCCAGCACTGCCAAGTCCACCACTAAACCATGTCCCTAAGTGCCACACCTACATGTAAGAGACCATAACAAATAGACCTAGACCTGGGAATTTACTACAGTCCTCCCTAGTCTTGCATTTATGTCAAATAAACACCATTATGTCAAATAAACTCCAAGTGAATTCTGCTGGTGATTTCATTCCACTTAGTAATATTATTATCTTATTGTTATAGTTTACTTTAAAACTTGTTTCCTTTTTTCTAATACAGTGCCAAACTCAATTCAACAGATCATATGAACCTGAAAATAAGGAGGTGCAATGTATCTCCAATGAGGTCAAATTCTTTTAATATCTCTGAAAAGGAGCAAGCATTTCAGCAGCATTTCTTACATTCTCAGAAGTAGTTTTCTCCTTTATTGCCAGTTTATGTCAAAGACATATGGTTTAGAAGTGTCTCCCTTAGGAATACTTTTGCTTTCAATAAGAATTAGCACTCCATTTCTTCTCCAAACTCTTTCAAGGCTTTGATGTCTGAGCTGAGACACAGCATTCTTTCATCTTGACATTCAGTGAAGGAAAACATATTTTTATTTATTTAAATATATTTAGAAATAGCTTAGGTTAATTTAATTAGTTGTCATTTCTATCTTGACATTCATACTTCAAAGGTCATATTTTCCCAGATGTGATGGTATGGATACTTTTTTAATTAAAAATAAAATTAAACAAAAAAAGAAATCTCCTCTCTTTTGAGATTATCAATTGCAGATACAGTCTTCATTTTAAAATGCATAAAATAAAAAATGCAAAGAAAACTTAGTCTCTCCAGTAGCTTCACTAAGCACTACTGATTATGTTATTTTATTCTGTTACATATTTATTACTCGTTTTTCATCGTCTGAATTTTAGGCATGCAGGCACAATACAGATGAAAAGGGGAGGTTTGTAACCCAGCCTAGCTAATGGAGATAGATCTACCTTAGAACCAAACATCACTCTGTATATTATTCAACTCTCTCAGCATCATCAGCCTCTCTTCCTGGTGTGTTCTCTGTGCAAAAAGTAGGAAGTAGAGCTCTATGGGATATTTGATTCTGCAGTCTTGCCCTAATCTAGATCACTACTCATCTAGAGTAGTCTTGACTCTACTGAAAATGCCTAGAATATATACTGTGTACAGCACCTGCTTCTTTTTACACATTTTTTCTTTCTACAGTTAGTGGGTTATTTACCTAAATACGATGCAAAATGCATTCCTGAGTTGATATTACCATATTCAGCTTTAATATATCTGCAGTTGCATAGTAATGCATTTTCTTACAACAGGGAAATCCAGTGTATTCGTACACTATACCTCACTGATTCACAGTTTTAAGCAATTCTGAAAATTACAATCAAAAATGTTCATTATTGTGTGTCAAGATTCATTTTAGTAGTATCTATAAGTGGCCTGGCTTTGATAAGATCCTCAGTATTCATCCAAATAAGTTGTCCAGATACCTCAATAGGGATGTATTATGAGTCTTCAAGCTTAAAGACGTTTTACAATTAGACATGTTTCATTTGCCACCAAAAACATTGTCTGCTGTTGCACAGGGAAAAAAAATAAAATTCTCCTCTAGAATTTCAATCCTTTTCATTTAAAGATCTAAAGTGCTTAAAATGTAAACCTCCTCTATTTCAAATATTCTATGTATATTCCAAGGACTCATTGTAAAAGAAGCTAAACTGTTGAGCTAAAATTTTTCATGCCAAGTTTGAGAAGCAATATAAAAAGCAATTTAAAGTCACATATTGTAGCTAGTTCACATCATTTTCTTCTAATATAGATTCCTTCCTCCTTTTAACATAATTCAATATTTTTATGAGCAGAGCCCTATTAAGGACTCTTTTCACTGCAGTTTAAATTTCAGTAATGCCAGAAATATTTACCTGTATTGTCACTGAAAACCATCAAAATCAGCTGAAAATGCATGAATCAATACCATTCAGAGAAAACCCCAGCGTCTTACCTGAAATAGAGGTTTATCAATTTATTCTATATTTTATCATCACCTGTTTCTGAGTATAGCATTCCATCTATGTTCAATCAAGAAATCAAATTACCATTTTAATAGATTGAGATACTATATCTGAAAGTGTGCAAAGATAAAAGCAATCAACAGCTCTTTTAAACCCATTTTAGATCTATGTAACTTATTTTGGACCATTAAAAAGTGAATCAATTACAGCCAGCAGGATTCTGCTTATGAAAATGCAATGAAACATCAGGGTGGATAGAACGCTGAGTTAATAATTAACCATGCACCATGAAGTATTAGTCGGAGCCTTGCAGACTTACTTTTGTAAATAGAGTATGTTGTAAAAATAAGATTATTGTTTCCAATTTTCATTACAGTTCATTCAGTATGAAAGAAGCAATCTCAAATTAAAGATAAATACTGTTACTTCACTGAAATTTCTTTTTATACCCATCACTAGCAGCCATAAGGAGTAGGTACAATCATCTGAAAGATTCCTTATGATAAACAATGCCATAAACATTAATGTAATCTAGAAATAGATTAGTGCTGAAAATCAGAATATCATCTCCCAAAACTTCTTACCTGTTTCTTATCATAAGCACAAATCTGTTGTATGTTCAAATGAAGAAACAGAAAGGATAATATACCAGACATGAACAGACCTGCAGAAATAGGAGAAAAGTTAAAAACCAACATATTTGACACAACCACTTTAATGCATATAAGAAAATATTTTGCATTTTCTGGCGTGGCGATATGTCCTCTTAGTGTTAACATCTGTTTTGTTACCAGAAACGTCTGTGTTGGTTTTTTAGTTTGGTTTTGTTGAGTTTTAATTTAAATTTTATATTCATACTGGATGGTAGAAACTGTTCATGAGAATAAATGGCTAGCCCTTAGAATACCTTGTCCATGATCTCAGTGAAGACTCGACAGCTTCCAGAGATGGCACTGACACATGAACTAGGATGAAATCTTCACATTCTTATGCCTGCCCTTCTCCCATGAAACACCTCTATCATGCCAGAAAATACACAATACCTTCCTCACTTCCTTCATTTCTTCTCTTGCATAAATGATTTCTGACAGTGCTGATGAGTGTTTGTACCATGAAGAGAATCTGACCACAGATATTTTATATTATGGATTTTCAATCATTAAAACACAGTTTATCAACAATTTTTGTGTTCCTGCTTGTAGTCCAGTTCACTTTCAGGACACGCAGAAAGCCCTAGGTCCTCTACTGTATGTATTCCTGATCTGTCAGGACTAGATAGCAAATGCATTCATGTGAGTGGCACTGATACCCGCTGGCATCTTTCCAAATAACTTTAAGTTCTCAAATTCTCATCGCACTGACTGATCTTTGATCATTCATCTTTTGCATGAGTGGCTATTTTTTGTGCCACGTCAAGAAGACTGACAGCCTTACTGCTTGTCATTGTGCAGTACAGTAGCTTACTGCCCCTGGATAAGGTGACCTGAGGCTTCTGAGTTTGACTAAGCTAGTGTCTGGTCCTGTTTGCTTTTTAGGATTTTCCTACTGCTGTGATAGGGTTTCCTGGGGTACAAAAATGTCCTTGGTTTTGCTATCCCTCAGCAAGTATGTGTCATGTTGTTTTATTGACTTAAATCTTGTCCTATCTGTACAAGCTTACCTCCATACATTTGTAGCTCTCATCTCCATAACTATTCTCAGCTGTAAACTCAAATTAGTTTGTTATTATTTCCAGTTTACAACAGTGCAATGAAATCAGAATCAGACTTCATGACTGCATTGAACTACAGAATTTAAGAACAAAACCATATCAGAAAGGCATGAGAAAAAGAAAATATTAAACAAAATGGGTTTATGCATACTATTTGCAGTCATCATCTCTTCTGAAGCTGAACATCTGAAGCTGAACATAGGTATGTATATAGATTTCTGGAGCAAGTGTATTGCTGGAGTAGCAAACAGAAAGTTCATGATGACAGATCACTTGTAAAGCCCAGAGCTTGCATATCACCAGCTCTGTCCTTCCTGCTCCCCTAATGTATCCAAACCACAGGGCTGGAGGTTGAAATTTTACCTTTAGCCAGGAAATACATCTTCTTTGCTCCTTGACTTCTGTTTGAGCTTGAATCAGTGCATGCTTAAGCCGTTATGAAACCCCTAATAGCAAAGAGAGAAGGCAGAAAATCCAGTCACTGTTCTTGCCTCTGTGTGCCTTTTACTTGATAAGAATGACTTTGAAACAGCTTTTTCTTTATTCTCCCTTTCTATTTTTTCATTTGTAAATTTGGGCAAGTATTTTACATCTCTCTCCTTTCAAAATGACAAGACTTTGACAGTAATTGCTAAGCTTCATCATATTTACATATGTTCCCCCTGAGTATCCAAAATAAGACATTGCATAAGCTATTTTCAACTTTGAGTGGTCAGTGAAGTGACAGTGCACTCAAGAATTTCTAGAATATGCAGCCTACACAACCAGATTTACTGATATTTCATTGTACAGAGTGCAGCTCAAGGATGCTGCCTAAATAAAGTATATTTCTACAACATTCCTTAGGGACTGCTGCCTCAAAGTAGCCTGAAGACCCTGACATGTATGTTAGTCTGTATCAATCAGAACTAAAACCAGGAAAGTATTCAATTTTACACTTTTTATCACCTTTTATCAGCTACTTTGGCAAGAAGAATAGTGCACAGCACATTAATTCCTGCACTGTTTCTGTGCCATTTCTGCACAGGAACCATCTTTGTTGCAGTGTTTGCAGAGCTTTTCTGACAAAGTCCATTTGTGCTTTAATGCCAAGAAAATTACTTTACTTCCAGTTAATCCTGGGTATGTCAGACAAACATAAAGAATTTAAAGAATATCAGCTTAATAAAATATCAACTTGATAAAAGTATTTTCAGTTATCTGCTTTGGTATAAGTGATTGTAGAATATGAAAAACAAATCTGTAACAGATGGCCTTGCAGGCTGGAATGACTGTGACCTTGCTACAAGTTGGCTACCTCTATTACATTAAAATGCAACTGTCTATATGAAGCAGTGTCCATCAGTTTTCTGCAGAAAAAAAAAGGCACATCATAATGCATTTTTCTGAAGTTACAACTCATAAAAGGCTTGTTTTAACAAAACACATGTTGGGTTTTTATGATCTGAGTGCTTACTTGTGGATACACATGGGAAGTTGGAAGACATGAAAATTTATGAGTCCTATTAGAGTTGGGCTGAGCACTGTGCGTGTAAACTTGGAGTGTGTGTTTGTGTACTTCCATACAGATACACAGGTACAGGTGGGAAGGGGTTACTTAGGCAGACAGTTGTTTATTACCCACTTTGATAGTTGTAGTGTCATGTAATGGGGCACAACATCCCACATAAGATGGGGTGATTTAAAATTCTGTTGCTTTTACTTTAGCTGCCAACACTTCTGACAGTTATTGAGCTATCACTCAGCTGTGCTATGGGCTGTTTCTGTCTGTGCTCTTTAGACCTGGATGTTTACAGGGTATAAAATATACTGGATATGTAAATATACCTATTTACTATTAAGATATGACTATCATAACTGGTAGTCTTTGGGTTATGAGGCCTAGGGTTGTGAAATGATTCTCTTCCAAGCCTATTATTGCATTAATAACTAAAGAATTACTCATTCTTAATATATTTACTATATTACTGTGTATATTTGGTTGGAGGTAGGAGGGGCAGATTTAAGTTTTCTTTCAATAATGCCTTTACAGTAAAAAAACACTATTAGTGAAAATATAAGTTATATTGTGTTGTTTCTTCATGGAAAAGTAAAGTCATGATCCTAACAGAAACTGGCAACAGATGACAGGATACAGTAATGCATATTGTAATTTCCCTTTGTCAAAAAGGGCAGACAATTCTGAAATCTGGAATCTTTCAGAACACTGAAAGCATATTTAGGGGAAAAGTCACAAAAAAAAAAAAAGTATAATCTTTCAGACAGAGAAATTCTTATCTTTTTTAGAAACCTTGAAGCCAGTTTAAAATAACTCTTTTCTACCTCCCTGCATGTGTAATTGTCAAAACGCATACAGTACAATTTAGATGATAGGCATATGGTAGCAATGACAGTAAAATAGAGTACCAAACACAGATATGTATCATCGTTTCTATAGGAATCTATCTTATTTGCAGAGAAATAAAATCCTCAGCTCTAAGAGCCAAGAGGACACAGACTGTGTAACCTTAAAATTATAGCCTATGAAATGTTATTGTCAATCCTCAACATCAAATTGGGATTACTCTGCCATTTGGGACCCTAGAACCTTCATTTACTTCCCCTCCACACCTTTCTTTCTTAAAATTATAGTCCCTATAGAAGAGTTGGAATGAGGCAAGTCATCACAGAGAAGACTGATAATTGGAAGTCATGCAGATGAAGCAGTCAAAAATGTAAATTAAATGTAATATAGCAAATGGATGTCATCGTGAATATGTACTGTGTGAAAGAGAGAGAAAAATGCATAGAGCTTTCTCCTTGTGTGCTGCTTTTAGAGTACAAGTCCCTTGTGGCAGAAGCACTGCACAATTTTGGTCCTCAATAAATATTTATGGGAAGCATTCCTTAGTTCCTGCAGTTTTGTAAGTAACAGCAGGTTTTTTGTACCACTGACATCCCTTTTGCACTCTGTTATCTTATCTCTCACAGGCCTAATTCCAGTTTGTATGGATGATCAGCTTTCAGCAGCTGCTCTGAAGACAAAATTAAAGCATCAAATTTCAATGGACTGTAGTAAATACAAATGTTCCAAAGCAATTGTCCTAGTTTGTCCATTAAAAAAATTAAATGCATGCAAACATTAATAAATTACTTATTATATTAATACTAATCTTGTTTATCATGACCTACTTGGGATAAAAGTTGAAGGAAGAATGGCAATGACTGTGTAAGAAAGATATTGAGGAGGGTACCACTGTGGCAATAAGGATGAGTCATTGCCCAAAGAAACTGAGCTTAATGTAGTGTTTCTGAGACTTTATCACTTCCTGCAAGGGCAAATGTATGTGTATGTGTATGTAGAGCAAGCCTGGCATTGCCACTTGGCTCTTTCTCACCAGATGAATGCCTTTCCATATGCACAGCAGCCAGTTCTTCCGCATGGCTTTATAAGGTGAAGACAGAACTGCTGCTTCCCAAATCCTAAAGTAAAAGAATTACTGGCACTCAATGGAACTTTCAGGAGACCCATTCAAAACAAATCAAAAGATGTGTTTCTTTACAGAGTAGGGTGGTGGTCTGACTTGTATAACCTCCTTAAATAGCATCACTTATATTGTTGCAGCTGAAAACCAGCATGATTACACAAGCTGCAGTTGTATGGAGTCACTCAGCCATAATGCTTCTATATTCTTCTACCCCCAGCTTTTTCAGCACCTGAAAAATTTGCTGTTCAAGTTTTTTCCCATATCCCCCACAGTGTCTTGATGAAGACTCCCAGCTGAGGTCTTTCCCTCTACTTTGGAAGCAAACTGGAATTTACTCTCTGTTCAATGTGCATATAAGGCAGTAGGAACCCAAGAAGAAAAAGGTTTACTTTGTATGAGACTGAAGGAAGACTAAAAAAGGATATGAATGCAAAAAAAATTTCCAAATGCAGTGGCTGTGCTGTAAGAGAGAAAAGGTATTGTGTACAGTTCAGATGGAGTGTACACAAATCAGCTTGGATTAAGAAAGATAGGAGTTAGAGACATGTTAGATCAACCCTCTTGTCTTTTCTCTCTGATGAATTATCCCTCTGTCCCTCCCTATATTCAGCAGATTCAGTGTGGCATGTGCTGGAAAAGGAGCTGCGACTTATTAAATTAATCTTGAACATGCTGAGTCTCCAGCCTGCTTGTGGGTATGTGAAAAAGTACACACAAGTGCCTCACACTTATCTTTTCCCATTTATTCCAATTTATTCTTAAAGGAGCAATTTCCCTGACAGTTTGCCACTAATCAGCAATTCCCAAATAACAGTATCTGAAATATCTCACACACACACTTTATGCAAGTATAATAGAGGATCCTGAATGGCACAGTTTTGTGTTATTTGGTAATTTTAGATAAGCACCAAATGGTTAATAAGTGTTGCTACAGGATTTATGGGAAAATCCAATACCATTTTAATCTTCTCTAATTAACCTTGGTGTAACCCAGAATTAGCTTCTGATTTACTGTATCTTACTGAATGCTTTGGGGTAGAGTAAGTGGCAAAGATATCACAACATTAACATACATTTTAGTCTTTGAGTTGAATGAATATTATGGCTTTGATTCTCATGTTATTTACTTCGGTTTTAAACAGACATGTGTCCATTATGACCATGCTTGCCTTAACTCACAGAAAATTTAGCTAGAAAAAAACCCCTAGACCTGCAATGCTGAATTAAACAATCCAACATCACACTATATAGACTTTGCATTTTCTTTCAGGGATAGGTGGGTTATTTCCAATACCTGCCGATCTCTACTTTTAATCAGATCCCATTTCTGTACAATTATCATTTCAGGCTTCTGTTGATTGCTTTTCCTAGGCATAATGAATAGAAAGAAACACTATCTCATTGTGCAGAATATTGGATTGGTTGGTGTAATAGTCTTAGTTCTATTTTTGCCTTGCTCTTTGAAAAGTTAATTTTCTCTTTCATCAAATAACTAGCAGACTACTAATAGCATATAAGGTTTTAAAGGGATTTGCATTAAAGAATGCAGCTGAGTGCCTTATCTACTTTTGGAACCAGAGTGACATATGGATGCTCTTTTGCTATTGAATACTTAAGGTAAAGTTTAACAATTGCTGCAAGCCCCCTTAGTTTTAAATTCTGGGAATGAGAATATGGATTAGTTCTCCCTGAAGCATGCTCATAGCATGGGGAGGAGGTGATGGTGCTAGGACAGGCTTTGCAACTTAAAGCTGCAGGTTCAAAGCCACATCAACAGAGCAGAGCCCTTCATTCCAGTCTGAAGTTCAGAGAAATCCTCTTAAGTTACATGCTGCTTTATTGGGCCCTTTTTTATAGTGAACAATAAGACCCCTGAAGAAGAGCTGAAACCTTTTGATAAACAGGATGTGTTTCATTTGGTGAAGGGTGTCTGGGCCACTATGTGTCCCAGAACATGAAGAAACAGCATTAGAGAGGCTCAGTGACCAAGATATTCTTCAGTCAAAGTAGCAAGGAAGTGGCTGCTAAGTATGACCCTGCCATGTGCTCTATTATTTTACTTATCAAATAGTAGGGCAAGACTGTGCCTGGTACACAGGCAGTCTGTTCCATTCAGAGAGCATAGTCTGTATAATACAGCCCTCATCAGTTCTGAGCATTCCCCTCAGTACAGATGGGGAACCCTCCAAAAGCCCCGGTGCTTCAAGGAGTAGACCCAAGATATTTTAGACTGTGAAGTTTTCCCCAACAATACTATTGACTACTGTCCCACAGCAATTTGAGTGCATACTATCAGTCAATTATTACCATTTCATTAAATCCAAATTCACAACAGAGAAAAACTTCAAGGGTACTCCCTCATATGGCATTTGCAATTCATACATTGAAGGATCAATTCAACATCTCCTGAGCTGTATTACACCTGCCTAAACTCTGTATTTTCTAACTTGAACACTCTAAATTCAAACTGGAACTGAGAACACAGAAAAAGCACAATAATTCCTTGTCTCCCTGACAAGTGTAAAAAATACTATACTAAGCTTATTTGGGAATAGATTTCCTGACATCACTCTCCAAGTCATGCCACGGTGTCTCATTAGACATCCTGATGCTACCCTACATGAAGTCTAAGACAAGAATCAAACATGCCTGAATTAAGAGTATTTCTGTACTTCTCTCACAGCAATCTAATGGATGGTCCCAAATTGATGAGTATGTTCCTTCCCCAATGCCTTATCACATGCTGAGCAGTTGATGTCATCTACCTGGGCTTGTGCAAAGCGTTCAACACTGTCCCACACGACATCCTTGTCTCTAAATTGGAG
>JBAFWW010039983.1:24096-36702 GCA_036873685.1 Agapornis canus
GCAGCCTCTCTGCAACATCCCTGATCCGTGCCCCTGGTAGGCAACACACCTCCCTCGAGACCGGGTCAGGCTGACAGATGGGTGTCTCCGTGCCTTTCAAAGCAGAGTCCTCCACTACCAGGACCCGCCGCTTTTTTCCTGATAGCACCAGTAGAGATCTTCTTTACCAGCGCCCCAGCGGCTGTTCCCGATACAAGCGCGTTTCCTCATTAGCCGCTGCAGGGCCACGAAGCGGTTCTGGGTGGAGACAACAGATGTAGGAGGAAGCCCCTTGCTTTGAACTGTCCTCTGCCTCCTTTTTTTGTTGGTTTTCTTCCTTACTAATTGCCATCTTCCCGGGTTGGTGGCCTCCTCGCTCCCTTCTTCCAGAGGGGAACCTTGAGGCCCCTGCACAGTTTGATCCTGGAGCAAACATTCCTGCTCCCTCTCAGCTTCCCTGACATCTCGCAGCCTATGCACTGCATCCCGCAGCTCAGCCCCTGCTGCAGCAGGACCTCCACCAGTGAGCACTGAGCGCAGCCCTGCCCATTCTGCCCTGCAGCCTCCCGTCTCACTGGCTCCGTCTGGGTACCTACGCTGGCCACTGCCGGGGCATCCAGAGCAGAGCTCCCAGGCCTTACCTTGCTCCTACGGCGAGTGCTCACCTGCCCGCTCCCTGCCCACGCTCCACCCACCATGGCCACCTCACTCCTGGGCGCTCGCGCTCCCGGGGCAGGCTTGTAACCAATCACAGCTGCCGCCGAGCCTCCTGGCTCCGCCCCCGGTGAGTCAGCTGACCGCGGGAGCTGAGCTGCCGGCTCCTGGGCAAGTCCTGTCAAGGCCTTGAGGCTCCCTCCTCGCTGGCTCCTGGCGCTCTGAGGGGAGGCTCCGGGACGCTGATCCCTCTGCTCCGTGATCCGGGAGTCCTCTCTCAAGCCGCTCCTCTCAGCAAATGAGAGGATGAATGACAATACTGTGGCTGGTTATTGCTAGTCTTCAGTATTTTCAGTTTCTGCAAGTCACATTAGAAAATCTGTCTGATTATATGAGTGCTTATATCCAAGTATCAGAAGTTTTGCTTTAAACATTAAATATTTGTTATCTGAATGTTATTTGCCTCCTCAGTTGCATAATATCCTTTCTATTATTTACTATGATATCAACTTTCTAGTTGTCCTACGGAAATGTACTTCAGAAAAATAGTCATTGCAGTTACTGAACTGTGGGGTTTACATCATAATAATTTAGCAACAAAGAACGGAATTCAACTAACAGTGTGGTTGTGCCACAAGGGAAAACCAATCTGTAGTAAGACATCAGATTGGTTTCAGGAAAATAGCTGAAGAGCCTGTGCCAAAGAATGTTGCTGCTGCTGCATTGTGTTTGCATTTCTGTGATGGGATTTACATAACTCAACATGACATTATATTGGCTAAGACACAAATCTAGTCTTTAATCCAACAAGATGCACGGAGCTTCCTCTGTTGTGTCACCAAGATCCCCTCTGCCAGGCTTCAGTGTCTTGCCCATCCAAATACAATCTTTATGCATATTTATCCATTTAATACTTGCTGCATGTTACCCACTGCCTGAATGCCCACAGTGTTACAGCATACATATATAAAATACTCTCCTTGCAGACCAGTTATTTGCCATTGATACATAAGTGCTGAAATAGCAATTGCAATTCTGTTTACATGGTGAATGAAAATACGGCTTTCCTTTATTGGATCATCATTGCCCCTTTAATCTTTTTGCTTTCTTTCCTTTCCCTCCTATTTACTGGCATTTAATGAGCTTTTAGCAAGAACACTGACGGAATCACAATCAGTCCATTAAATATACCAGCAAAGATGCATTTCTGCAAGACGCTCATGAAAAATGCAATTGAAAATTTGTGCTGTAGACAGAGTTATGGTTCTCATAGGCTGTGCAATAAGTCTGAAAGAAAATAACTTGACACTGACTTAGACTGCTCAAGTTTTGTTTAAAACCTCAGTTCACAATTAATGTTGCAGTCCTTCTTTGATTCTTTGCCAAAAACAAAAATGCAGTCCTCCTCAGGAAAGATACATGCACAAATTTGTTTCTAAGCTTACAAGTTATGAATACCAATATCAATAATACCATTCAGCTGGTCAGTGTCACCTTACAACTGATATAGGAGCAAAATACAGTTTTACTAGTTTAGTGTTTGATCCTAAAACTGTGTTTGTATTCAAGTTTTACCTTTTATAGACACAACATCATTTAAAATTACAGCAGATGTACGATGTGACTCTGAATATCCACAAAGATGACAAGTTATTTCGACTGAAAGTATTTAAAGCAGTCCATTCTCAGTTCTCCTATTGGAGGTTCTTAAAAAAATATCCCTTATTTTCTTTCATAACACTGCCTCCCATCTCTCCACTCCATGCACATAGTTTTTGTGAATACTGTTTCTTTCTTTGTAAGACTATTTTTTTATATAATAAAAATTGACTTCCTTTTTACTCTTGGTCACTTTACTCATAAATATAAATAGTTGTTATTTTCAGTCCCACAAAATTTCCTGAAATTCCTCTTCATGAAATTCTATCATGCCTATGTAGACCATCTTCAAACTGCTTCACATTTACAGTCTATGATCCTGCTGATTCTGAGAAAGCTTCTTTGTTTTGCTTTCCTTAGAAACTCATCATCACTTTCTCAGGGCAAATCTTACAATCAGGAAATCCTTTCCCACTTCATAGATTGAAACCTTTCTCTGTAAAGTAGGTGTTCTTTCAGCTGCAATCTGCAATTCCCAGAGTTTGACTGAGCTGAAAAAAGCGGAGAATACACTGCCTAAGATTTAGCCCACTTCCTGGCCTGAGAAAATCCTTCAAGAGTGTCTCATCTGGCATCTAGGTCAGAGGAATCCTAGGTTAGAATGGAAAATACAAAACTGCATTGAGAAAAACAAACCAAACCAAACCAACATCCCAAAATCACCAGTATAATCCATTCTTAAAACTAACTTGCTTGCATTTTTCAGAATTTTATGGATAGAGTTCCCAGTTTAGTCTAGCTTGAGATAATAGCTGGCTGTTGACCAGGCATAATTAGATATGGGGGGAAAAAACCCAAACCTGGAATAAATACATTTTTGGGTTAAGTTTAACTAAGTTGTGGAAAACACTTAAAATCTTCTGTCTTATATCAGGATAAGGTCAGTTGGAGCACTGCAGTTAACACTGCTTAGATTTAAATTGCTTTGGTTCACAGGTTCATTTTCAGTACAATTTGTCAGTCAAGGATTCACTTTTCCATATGCTCTGGCAGATTCTGAGTCTGTTTAGCATGGTACAGATTTCCACCTCTTCCCACTGTTCTCATCTTTGGAGGCCTTCTGGCTGTTGCCTTTAGGCATATTCTTTATTGTCTGTAGGAGTGAAAATAGAGGTATATATTATTAGATTTTATTTCTGCATTTAAATGCTTGAAAGAAAAGACAAATTTAAATAATAGAGTGGTTGAAACTTAGGAACATACAAGAATCTCTATGAAGCAAAAGTGCAACACCCAAACTGGAACTTTCTGAAGGAAAATGGGATTATGTTGCTTCAAACTCCATGCAATGCAATACAAAGCTACAATAAAGAAAATAAACCCCATCAAACTCATAAGCTTTTGCTAACATCTGTCAGCACACAGTATTCTGGTAACTATACCTTCATAGTAGTTTCGTATAGCTTCACTCTAAACTACCATCTGCTCTGATCTATAAAACTTCATTTGAAGTATGGGGGGCAGAGGGTGTTTTTTAATGTCAGAAAGTTTATATATATGAGGTGATAATAAAAATGCATATTTAAAGTACTGTAGTAGTTTATAAGCAGAATAATCCTATTAACTGAAAAGATTCTAAAATGGTTTTTGATCATTGAAGTAACTCCTGGTTCAGGAACTTCTCAGCAATGAGCTGATGACAACTCACTGACACCTCCATAAAGTGGAAGTGTCTGACTACAGACATTCACAAATGCGAATTTGTTTATATTTCAGTAGATCCAGTTTCCCAATGCATTGTTATAAAGTCAGTCTCTCAACAAACTTGCAGACAAAGTGGCTTGTTTTAAAACATAGCATTCAAAGCGCAACTTCAGTTTGTGACTAGTTTTATTAGTTTATTAGTGTACCTAATACATCTACTTGCCTGTACACTTCCCATAATGTGACTGATGAAAATGAAACCTAGGAATATAGAAGAAAATTTATCTGTCACCAGGGCACTTTTTGCTTTTTTGCTGCCTGTGGTTACCATCTTCGTTGTGTTACACTGAAAAGTGAACTTTGTGGTTTTAGAGTTGGCATCAAGAGCTACTTAGTAGTGTACTACTAATAATATAGAGATACTAATATAGGGGTACTATAGGATGGTAGTACTAATAATATAGTAATAACAATATAGGGACTGTATGAGAGTTTAACATTTTCTTCTGTTTTATTCCATGAAAGTATGCTATATCCTAAGCACTGCTTTGATTGGTGGGCTTGGGGAAAGCGAGAAAAAAATTATTAGGGTTTATACACTTGTGCACTGCAAAGATAAGGAAGCAAAGGGGAACAATTTGAATTATTTTGGAGTTAAAGCTGTCACAGAGAGTGTGCTTTAAGAATGAAAGTTCTGGCCAATGGAAACATTTTGTCTGAGAAAACAGTATTTCAGCATTTGGACTGGTTAGAGTACTTCCAGAAGCAAAACAACAAATGTTCAGCAAGCAAAGCTTTCAACAGGGATATGGTTGAAACAAACAGCATGGGAAGTGTGATACCTAAGAGTCACTATCTTCCACTATTACTCACCCTGAACAACTATACTGGGGTTTTAGCTAAAATTTCTTACACATAAGGAATGTTTGCGTCACACTATGTTTGAAGCAATCGAGCTTGGCACAACTAAATAAACTCCAAGGTGTTTCTCAGAGCTCTACAGTAACATTCCCTGCACTATCAAAAACTTCAATTTCCAAGACAACTTTGTTGTACCTGTAAGTGATCCTGTATAGAACAGAGAACCACCTATGTATGTGTGACTCTGTCCTGAGAATAGACGTGTACTAAGTGTATTATTATAAGTCAGTGGGCACTTTTATCCCCACAGTGACGTTTAGTAGGAAAGTTTTCTCATAACCTAAGACACTTGAGTTTTGCCAGAAAATATTCATGACAGGAGTTTGATTTGTCCTAGGTAGAATTCGAAATTGAAACTAGAGAACAACTGAGCAGCAACAAAATGCTTGATTTTCAGGCTATTTCCCTTGTATGAGAGGCTCACATTAAAGTTTTGCAAACCATCTCAGGTTTGACATGCCCTTGCGGTCAAACCTATCGATGATTTTGCTGTGTGAGCATTCCCCAGTCGTGTCATTTTCACAGAAGATGAGAAAAGATTTACTTTTCAAATAAGTACTGAATTGAACACCTGTATCTACATATGTATATATGTAGATACATATAAATACATGTATGTTTACACATAGATATATACACATATATTTATGAATCTGGTAAAAAGTCACTATGGAAAAAAATATTTCCCTTATCATTGTTTTTATAAAAAACCCTCTGAAACTAAGCTAAATCATTAGAGGAATTAAAGCTAAACAGGAAAAACAATATAAAATGTTTTCAAGGCTTGCTTGAATTATAGATATTAGACATTAGCAAATAACATTAATACAAATATACTTAACCATAAAATGCCCAATTGAAAGAAAATTAAGATACTTTGAGTCTTTTTATCAGTGAGATACAATAGTGAAGTAGCTTTTCTATAGTTAATAGTAACAACAAACCAAACTTGTGAGCAGCTGCTGGAGAAAATAGCTTATTGATGTTCTACTCGGAAAGAACATGAGTCTCACAATCTGTGCAGCAACCAAACGCAGTAAGAACTGTGCATTTTATGTTCGATGAAATATGCATTTAAAATGTTTACAATTGTAATACAGCCTTTATTCAATATTTCTTTCATTGCTATAACTTTGTAGAATCAACTTTTGAGCAGTGGGTAAACTTCCAAAATAAAATAAGTAATAGAGAAGAAAGACAATTTATAGTGCATAATACATGGGAGAACAGGTGCACCAGAAAGTTTTATATTTTGGACAGATTGCAAAACTGAGATATCTGGATGTGACTGGGTTATAAAGACTGTAAGTGGAGGTAACGAAAGCAAACAGAAGTGAAGCAAACTTCTGTATTTGATAAGTATTATTGTTCTCACTTGAAATATTAGATACTCTTTAGAAACCCATGGGTGGGAGGGTGGACATGTCTAAAAATATATATAGAGATATTTCCCTTATTTACTGTTTTTGCTCCTGTTTCTTTGCTTAATTAAGTTAATATTTATTGGCTATACTGTCGTGTCTTATGAACAACTATACCTCTAAATGCACTCATACCAAGTCAACTAAGCTTCCTTAGACTTAAAGTACATGAATGAAAAAGATATTATCTCACTTATCCCAGCCAAAATCTAGGCTCTGGCCACAACTTGGTAATTGACATACAGTGGTTGCAACTTGCAGGGGTGTGTGTGTGTGAGTGAGTGAAAGAGCTGTGTGGCTGGGTTTAAACCACAACAGTGTGTTTAAAGCAGGCAGAGAGAACGTTATTGCAAAACCTGTATTAGGATCTTCTCAAACAGTTTCCTTCTGCTGAAAATCTACAGTATTTTAGTATGCATGACACTTTGTTCATGCCTTCTTCACTCACATCACCTTACCAGCTTAATGAGGTTTGGTTACCCACCAGTGCTGTTACTTCGCTCTGCATTGCCTGCTTAAATTCTTGTAAATATTGTGGAAGAATATTATCCTATATATTTGGTTGTATGTGTTTACAAATATAGCAGACCTTTCCTTCTCCTGACATTTCAAGGCAAATTGACTTGAAGGCTTTATAAAGCCTTAAATGCTTAAGTATCCTAAGTCATAGTTACAATTTTTAAATCCCATACATTCATCAACATAGTCTGTGGTTTCCCTGCTGTGTGCTATGTATGAGTCTAATCAGAGAGCTGTGTAATGTTACTATTGGGATATCCTTGCAGCAAGTGACACATTTACTAATTAGAATAGTGGGGAACATTTACTTGAATCGTTCCTTAATCAAGAGAAATACTCCTGATAATGTGAGTTTTGCAGCAGCAAACACTAGCTAGGGACTTGATGTGGGCTGAAATCCATACAATCACACACACACACACACACACACAACAGGGAGAAGTATTTTTTTCCTTCCCACTGGTGAGAATCAAATCTGGCTTATAATGCACAACCTTCCACTCAACCCCTATCCAAGAACTATACCCTGGATATTTATTTAATGGCACACAAATGTACAATGTAATGTAAGCTTTTTTGAATATGGTTTATTTTAAAGCATATTTTTATTCATTTTATTCATGATTAACATGACTGTAAATGCTGTGAGCTTCAGCCTATTTTAAATTTCTATCATACAGACTTTCCTTTTTAGAAGAGATTTAAATTTTTTGACATTTTAAAAGCATGGCACTTTCAGATGTGTACCAAGTAGGTAAGGTCAACACTTAAGTACTAATGCCTGGCAGAAGTACAAGTCAAATATTTCTTAGCTGGTTTATGCATAAAGGGTGAAGTAAAAGTTCTTTCAACTACATAGCAGCTTGAATTTATCTTCTAGGTTATGCAGATTGCCTTAGAGAGCGTTCTAATAAAACCTCAGCATTAATTTTGAAGACAAAAATGATAGCATATTCACTCTTAGCAGACTGCAAAATTGAGTTAGTCTTCAAAAAATTTTGATCTAAGGAAATGTAGTTCTTGCTATTTCAGTGGAATCTGGCCTGGAATGTTGGGTTCTTTCCTCCAATCTCTCTTCTGTGTTAATTATAAAGGAAATATTTATCACTTCTGCACTTAAAGAAATCCTACAAATCAAAGAACAGTGTTAATTCTTTGATCTTAAATAATATTAAAGTTCATTGGTAGAAGAGATGTCCACAATTTATGTTTTAGATTATTATTTTCTATTTAATTCTAATAGAACATTGCTTTGTGACCAATACTTTAATGGATTTTAATTAGTTAGGCAAATTACTACTTACAAACACACTCTGATGAATTTGGTCCAACTTTCTGCCCAAGACCAGATGTGAACAGATTTTGAATTTTATTAATATTTGCTTGGATCATGTAGGCAAACAAATTTCAGCCAATGAGTTTTTGATAAATCGTTCCCTTTCCTATTCACTCTTTATTATTGCTGTGTGTGCTGTGAGATTTGATACCTAAATTGAACTATTTCTGAAGCACATCAGGAAGCAGAGCTATTTATTTTTTTAAGAGAAAGATTAAAAGATAAACAACACTGTGCATTCATTAGCATACTCATGTCTTTTTCCCAATGTAATATTGATTATTGGCAATTGTCTCTTATTTTCCAAGGAAACATTTTCACAAAAGAACTTGAAATATTATTATATGCATTACACAGTGCATAAGCGTTGGTCATTTAAGCAACTACTGTAAATACTTCTCTATTCTTGTGAATATAATTATTAAGTTTATGTGATTCTGCAGATGAAAAAAAAACCCAACAAACCAAACCATGTTTAGAACATTGAAAGCTTATTCCTTACCTTGAAAAGTAGTGGATAACAGCTCTCCAGTGCTACATCTTTCTGCAGACCCTGAGTCTTGAAAGAATTTAATATGGTGTCATGATACCTAATGTTACATCTGGCTGCTTTGCTTATTGTTTTCTATGGGACTGTTTCCATTTGTGGCTTTCTTAATTTTCTTTCAGAAATTATCCCTGTCCTACATTCATAAAGACTCTACAGTGTGCGCTCTGCCACAGTTCATTTGTCCACAAAGGACCGTAGCCTCTCTCTAATTGAAAATCGTCATCTTTTTCCTTACATTTAATGAACTCACTGAAGAGTATCTATCCAAACAGAATTACACATATGCTTTCAATTGAATGGTGTTGTAATCTTAAAGGTGGTGTTTCCTAAACTTCATTTTTTCTCTTCTAAACAAGAAGTTCTAAGTTCTTGCCTAACATTTACATTCCCACAGCAAATCTTTTCTGTTGATGAAATATAGTTCAGTTAGGTCTATATTTTACCTATTCTATATATTACCATATTAAATGTAGGTTAGATTTAACAATAATAGATACAATTTCTTCAGGAGAGATACTGTCACTGGGGACACCCGGCAAGTAGAGATGTCTCACGTTAAGTGAGACACAGATATTGCTGTCCTTACTATTTACAGTCTGAACTTTAAAGCAGATGAAAATATTTGTATCTAAAGTTCCACCCAGATAGATGTTTTCTGTAGATCCTGCATTTGTGTTTGATGGGGCTTTGGGAAACATGGTCTGTGGAAGGTATCCCTGTCTGTGGCAGGGAGGTTGGAGCCAGATGATCTTTAAGGTCCCTTCCAATCCAACCCATTCTATAATTCTTTGATTCTGTGAAAGCAAAACCTAAAATTCCTCAATCCAATGTTCCTCATTCCAATCAGGGGAGTAAGAATTGCACTGACCTAATTTCAGGTGTCTTCGTAATCTACTGAATTAGTCCAATGGCTTTTTTTAGTTCCTCTATGCCAAGTAAAGTATTGCAACTCAGGATAACTGCAACTAGAAAAGTAGTTTAAAACAGGGGCAAGAGTAATCAACATGAAATTAAGAAGTATTTCTGGACAGAACGTGTTAAATGGGAAGCCTTTAAGAATCACACTGTTTTTCCTGACAAGCTTCTAAAATCATTGGAAGCAGACCTCTGCTCCAGAAAAATCACAAGATTATGAGTCCTCTACTTTCTGAACTCTGTCTGAAAAAGCACTTTTCTAACCTTGATTACCATGGCAACTCCTATTAGGTACTTTTATTAGGTAAGTTGCAGCCAGGGAGCAGATCACCCTATTTCATATAATCACGTCTCGGGTAAGTAAGGTTGAATAATCAATGCAGAGCAATTTTTAACCAATTTATTTAAAAGGTTTCATGGCATATTTTTGACTCCAAAGTATAAATGAACTTTTCAGTAATATGAAGGGCAACAAAAAGTCATCACACTATTTTTCTAGTATTACCATATGCAAATTAATGTTTTAAGTAATGGTACTAAATGAATGGAAAAAGCCAAAATATTATAATCCTCCCCCTTTGACAAGACACTGTAATTATTCATTGGCAGGAGAAATTGCATTCACAAAACCAACAAAATCAGATTTTACAATGCAGGATTCTTAGCTAGGCTACAAGTGCAGGTTTCACCTGCTTTGACCATTATCACTTTGATCTTGTAGATCTTTGAATTTCCTCCTCTAAATTACTTTATCGCCAAGAATCTTGCATATTACAGCTTTTCAGTTTTCACAGTGAAGCCAGAGGACTGAATGGTGCAATTATAGACAGAGTAAGAACATATTAAAATGAAAGAAAGAAATACTGTATTTAGATGTCATTTGATGGGAGTTTCCATTAAAATCCCATTTCTCCTTGAAGCTTGGTTGTTGGATGTTTCACAGACAGGGAGAAGAACTTCACTGATGTGTTTCTAAAAGTACATTAGTCTCAGAAGGAGGAAGAAATAATTATACAGTGCTTAGAATACTTCTCATTTTGATCCTACCACTACCACACACATTTAAAAACTTCCTCAGTAAGTGCCTATTATATTATTTAATTTACATTTTATGTAGGAAATACCTAACAAAATACTTTTGTATTTTATTTTAAAAGTGGCAGATATATTTGAAAAGCACTATATGAGTAAAATCTGCTTCCAGAGACTATCCTCTTTCCCAAGTCCATTTTGAATTTTAGACCACCAATAATTTTAAGCACTATAAAAAGAAAATAAATGTATCAATTGAATTCATGTAGTACCAAAAATTCTTGCTTTGAATTGAAAGTACACTCAAAAATACATAAAATAAATACAGAAAAGAAACTACCAAGAAGAATCATGATTATTCAAATGTGGTTTACATATATTCAAATGATTTCTCTGAGAACCATTAAAGAGCATTCTAAATGTCATTCATACTTTCTGCACAGGCTATGTAAGGAATAGAGAGAAAATCATGAGGGACCATGTAAAAAAATATATTGTAAAATCATTTACCTCTACTGAATCTCTAAGTTGTCAAACACCAGTTATCTCTGCTGAGCTGTTTATTTATAGTGAAATTCACTCTTACAAAACCTACAATCTGAGGACTTTGCTGTCACTGTCCTAGCTTCCTAGGCCCTGGCAGATAAACCTCAGGTGTAAAGTGTGGGGCCAGTTCTGCACATGCTGCCCTCACCTAACAAACCCACTGCGCAGGCTGGCAGGGCTCACTGTCACTTGTCTGTATGGACAGATGAAACCACAGGTGATAAGGTGCATGGGAAGCTGCAGATCCAACCTTGCATGCAGGCGGTTCAGGGCATGGGTTGGTTGAGGTTGACCCAGGAGATGACAGTCCTGGTTGGAAACTTCCTGATTGCCTAAGTAGCCTTTTTCCAACCAGATTTGGCTATCCCACATGCACTTAGCCATCATGCTTGTAATAAGTATGGGTAAAGCCCTTCCCAAATCTTCACTCACGAAGCCAAGTCATTATATATGAGGAAAGAAAGCATGTATAGATATGACTGGGAGAAAGAGGCAGTTCTGATGTACATGATCTGTACTTGATGAAGAATAGAGATCAAGACTAATGTGATTAATCCCACGAGGAACAGACAACCCTGTTGTCTGAACTGTTACAAATCTCAGTTTATTAGTCTGGGGAACATAAAGAGTCCCTCTTCCAACAGGCATCACTGATAAGCCTAAACCTAAGCTAGGTGAATTTTCATCCATTGCTGCAATTCAAAGACAGCAAAAATATCATCAGAACAGATCTGGTTTTCTTTTCTTAATAAGGACAAAGACGCACTGTAGAACAGTCAGAAGGTAGGAAAAGCCTCATCAAATCACTAACAGTTTTTCTCAAGCAAGAAACAGTGTTTCAGGTCTCCTATGGTAAACACTACTGTTCTACAGTCTCAAGACACAACTTTTTTGACAGACTTGTTTGTGGTCATACTAATTGCTTTAAAACCATGGTACACAGAAAAGTAGAATAAATACTTCCAGAGAGTGATACAGAATACTGAGCTGACTCAGAAGTGAAGAATGCAGTGGAAGGAAGCACCAAACATTTTTACCTGAGAGGTCCTGTGAATTTGAAAGTGGGACATACACATTACTTTTTGTAGAACAATTACGTTGGCTTCTGGATCATTTTTGTTGCTCTCTATCCACTCTGTTGTTTGGGTTGATTTTATTTTTCCATTGCTGTACTAAGAAGTGTTCTCAATTCTGATCAGTTCTCATGCCTTAAAATCCCTTTAAAGTAGATCTGGATCTGGCAACGTGAAATTTTTGATCCCTCTAGTGTACACCGTTTTAATAATTTTTACCAAAAGAATGGTTGAAAGTAATTGCCTTAAAATCATGTGAATCCCTAATTAAAAAAAAAAAAAAAAAAAAAAAAAAAAAAAAAAATTTTTTTTAAGGTTTTTTAAAGTTTAAATTATTAAATAGTTTTTTTTTTTTTG
>JBAFWW010039986.1:2219-25417 GCA_036873685.1 Agapornis canus
CCCCCCCCCCCGTTTTACGCACAAGTGTCTACAAACTCAAATTTCTCAGAGGTAGCACTTGCTGGCTTGGCAAGCAAAGAGAACTTCAGCAACATTAGCCTGCGGAGCGTTAATCTTACAGAGCAAAACTCCAACAACAGTGCTGTGCCATACAAGAAGCTAATGCTGCTGCAAATTAAAGGTATGATAGAACTGCTTTTACTCTCAATACATGCCAGGCTGATTGTAACATATGGGAGTTGCTGCCACAGTTGGATGCTTAATTTCTTGTAGATCACTATGTCAAGATTGATGTCCAAAACATAATAGAATAAGTGAGAACTGTGTGACAAATGCAAAACCTTACAGATAGGTCTCCATTGTGTTCACTGGTGTGTGTTTTCCCAGAAGAAAACTGAGTATTTCAGGAATTCTGGCCACTCCTGTGGAAATCTTTGAACTTTCCCATTCTTCTAGTGCTCAGTATAACTTGGAAGTGGCATGACAGTGTTGTTGCTCCACTTCCCCTTACAGCACTTAGTAATGTATCTGATTCTGTGAAATTGTAGCTACTTTTTTTAGCAAAGTAAAATTCCTACAGCATTTTACTGCCTACAGAAACTGTGCCATAACTTCACTTAAGCAAATGTAAAGGATTCTGGAACTTGGCTGCTGTCTGCCATTTGCTTAATTCAGTTCTTTCCAGAAGGACACAAAGTTGTTAAAGCAAGAGCAGGAAATAATAGAAGTATTAGTTGATAGGAGGTAATGATTTTTTGTTTCCTGTGAGTAAACTCTTTCCACAGCAGTAGACTTTTTATTCTTCTTTAACAGTCGTATATGGACAGTTTCCGTATATTTTTGCTAAATGTGCTGGGATTGTTTGTATTTCAGTCAAAACAAATTAGATCTTGGCATTTGATATCACTAGCCAAAGGAATATAATTAGCTTTGTTTTCTCTTTAGGAAGAAGACATGTTCAAACAAGATTAGTTGAACCAAGGGCCTCATCACTGAACAGTGGAGACTGTTTCCTGTTGTTAACTCCACATTTATGTTTCTTGTGGGTAGGAGAGTTTGCAAATGTCATAGAAAAAGCAAAGGTTAGTACTAGTTGGGCTTTCTATTACTTGTTTTTAGAACTGTTGTGGTATATGTCTCTGATGTAATTGAGCCTTGGTGCCAGCTGTCTCAAAAAGTGGCATGTAACTGATAGCCAGTGACAGGTCGATACACAGGATTCCCATAAATATGTTTTAGTCTGTGCACTGAATGAAAGCTGACGTAGGAGTGTGTAGGTTATGAAGCTTCAAGAGAAAAGAGGATATCCTCAGGAAACAGATTTGGACTCAAACAAAAATAGTCTGAATTGCAGGATGTCCTTTGTGTTCCCATGTTCATTAAGAGCAAGTCTTGTTTTAAGGCAAATGAAAGAATGAATGTATTTCTGTAACATTTTCTCTAGCATCTGTTTGTTTAATGCAACAAATAATAACAACTTTTCCTACTATTTGCTCTGTTATTTCCTATCTGCTTTTGCCTTCTCCCTGAACAAGACATGCACAAGTATTCAAAAGACTTAAGCAATCCTATTCAGATAACTGTTAATCTCTTAGGCTTCAGAACTTGCAACTTTAATTCAGACAAAGAGGGAACTTGGCTGTAGAGCTTCTTATATACAGACTATAGAAGAAGGAATAAATACCCATACCCATGCAGCCAAAGACTTCTGGAAACTCCTTGGTGGACAGACAAATTATCAGTGTAAGCATTCTTACAGTTACAGTATCTGATGTTTTATCACAGTAAAATAGTTGAGTCTGTTCTCTTTACTAAGGAAGTTGGATGGTAATGTTTTTTTATTATTTCTGACAATCTTTCCCTTAAGCTGCTGGAAGCCCTGAAGAAGATGAAATGTATGAAGCTGCAATAATAGAAACAAATTGCATTTATCGCCTCGTAGAAGATAAACTTATTCCTGAGGATGACTACTGGGGAAAGGTGCCAAAATGTACCCTGCTGCAGCCAAAAGAGGTATTGTGCCACTTACAGCTCCTGTGGTAAGTGCAGGAACATGCAGCTTACAGTGACTTTCATTAACTGCAAATGTTCATGGAGAGGCTCACTAAAAATTGGGTTCTCTGTGTTTCTGAAAAGCTTCTGAACACTTTGCTGTTTAGAGCATGCTGCAGGTCTCAAGAAATTAGATCATGTTATCTTTAAAGTGAAATTTTATTTTAGCAAGTGTAAATCTTCTCATCAACAGCTCCTCACTCCAAAGTCATGAAGTACAAAACAGGTAGCACTTTGGAAAAGCAGAACAAAATAAGCTCCTGCTTTTATTTCTGTCTTAAGCAGACGTTTCGCTTTCAAACAACAATTTCACCCATCTAAATAGGAATGAGAGCAGATTTCCAAGGTAAAGACACAATGCATTTTCTTGAAAGTATTCAAGGAGCTGCCTGTTTGCTGAGCCAGTTACCCAGTCTGTATGTTCTGTCAGCCTTCTCTGGCTGCAGGAAGAAGCAAAGGTCTAAATGTCAGTGAAAGCTAATGTGACTGCATAGCAACAGAATCAGGCTTTTAGTAATAAGAGATCTCTAATCAGCTAGTGACTTAGCTACCACATGAAGATACACCTCATAGTATTCTCTATATAGTTGCTTCCATTCCTTAACAATTAGATATCACAGTGCAGACCACTGACCTGGCCTTACTTGCATTGCGGTGCTAGTTGTTAGTGTCACTGCAGAGGCTCAGATATTTAGAGGAGTTTGTATTCAACATACTGCCAGCTTGCAGTACTAGGAGACTTGGAGGATCAGGGTATCACCTAACCTAATGGTAGATTGTTTGTTTGATTTTTTTTGTTTGGTTGGTTTTGTTTGGTTTTTAGGTGTTGGTGTTTGATTTTGGCAGTGAAGTATATGTATGGCATGGAAAGGAAGTTACTTTAGCACAAAGAAAAGTGGCATTCCAGCTGGCAAAACACTTGTGGAATGGCACCTTTGACTACTCCAATTGTGATATAAATCCTCTGGACCCAGGGGAATGTAATCCCCTCATACCCAGGTATTGAAACTCAAGTTTAGTCTCACTGCAGAAACTTTTTCTTGCCCTTATTTCACAGTGTTTAATTTGATTCCGTTTCTCTTATTTGCTTACACAGAAAGGGACAAGGACGCCCAGACTGGGCTGTGTTTGGCAGACTCACAGAACATAACGAGACGATATTGTTCAAAGAAAAATTTCTTGATTGGACAGAGCTGAAGAAACTCAATGAGAAGAATTCTACTGAATCCCTTCACCAGAAGGTGCATATAATAAGCATGATAGGTATTTCAAAGTAGATGACCTTGCTGGGATGGAAGCCTGGGTGCTTGTTTTCTGCAGTCTAGAGCAGATTGTCTTGTGATCTTTGACCTTTGATGGTCAGAACATCCTCACCTACAGTGATCCCACAGAGTTGCTTTATATTAGTGCCAAGCAGCTGGGTGAATACTGCCAAGGTGGCTTTGACAAGGCATCGAGTGATGACAAGATATTAAAGTACTGAAATGCAGGAGTCAAACTGGCTGGAACTGTGGGGTAAGAAGAAAAAAAGCTGTGCTCAAAGAATTTTCTTGTGTTTTTTGACAGGAAGAATCCAGATCTGACTCTAAACCATATGACGTCATGCTAATGGTGGCTGTGCCTCAAACATCTGTAGGCACAGTCTTGGATGGAATGAATATTGGCCGAGGCTATGGACTTGTGGAAGGAGAAGATGGGAGGCAGTTTGAAATTATCACTGCATCTGTGGATGTCTGGCACATCCTGGAATTCGATTATAGTAGACTGCCTAAGCAAAGCATAGGGCAGTTCCATGAGGGAGACACATACGTGGTGAAGTGGAAGTACATGGTGAGCACTACAGGTTAGTGAACAACTCCATTTCATCCTGCTGAAACATGGAGAAGTGCAGCTAAAACTGCTGCTGTTAGTGGTTAGATCCAAATCTAGACTTCATCAGATGTAAAACTGTTTTAAAGGTTAGGAATTCTAATTTAGCCTTCCCAGGAAAAAAAAAAGGGCAGCTTTTTATTTTATATTTTTTAAAAAAAAAAAATAAAAAAAAAAAAAAAAAGAAAGAAGAAAAAGAAGCTGTAGTTATTTTTCATACATCAAATTGTAATACCTCCATCTTTGCTTTTACCTAAGAGTGGTGGTGTTACGTGGTCACAGGACAGCTCATTAAGCCAGAATTGTGCCCACAGCTTAACACCAAAATAACTAAGCAGCTGGACTAATGACAGTGTCTGAATGTCTTGCAAGAGAGGTAGGCTTAGCAACAAGGAAAGCCTTTGCTGGGTAATGGAGAACAGTAACAATCACAGGAAGAACCCTTGCCAGCTCATTGCCTGTGCTGTCCTTTTTGCTGTTTCTGGAAGCCCTTTGCTATGGGATTCAGTCTCAGATGGAAAAATTTAGCTGACAAAGAGCCTGAAAGCAGCAGGTAAATGTATTGTAACTCTCCCTTCTGGCACTAAACGAAGAATAGGTGGCTTTTATGATAAGTAAAATAGTCTAAAAAGAATTGTTCCAAATAGGAAAATATTAAAATTGGTTGAAAGCAGTATAACAGCTACACAGATTCAGGCTTTTAGCCAAAACATGTAGGAAGGTCTTATTCAGGATTGTTGAGTTCATATACTTGCCAACCCAAGAAAAATACAAAAGCTTGTAAATCCTGGGAGAAGTGAGCAAAACTAATACTGAACTGTAAACAGGCTCCTAATCCAAATGGATGAAAATATATTCCATCGCTCCAAAGCAGGATAAGTTTCTGTGTAGGAGGCCGTACTTTCATGGGCTGAATGTACAGATAAGAGGGAAAACTAAATTTTAGAAGCAACTGGTGGCGTGGGTATTCTCAACTTGAAAAACCAGGATGCTTTCTCCTAAGTATTTCAGTTGGATGCTGCTCAGCACTGCTGAAATCAAGGCACAAGTTTTTATATTTCTTTTTTAAATCTGTTTTAAAACTCTTGGGTTTTTTTTAAACCTTTGATTTCATTTTATCTGTTTCTTCAGTATTCACTGGAAAAAGTATAATGTTCCGTAACAGGTTGTATTTTTGAACTTCATTTGCTGAAACATTATTTGCTTATCATAACAACTAACTGATGATCCTTTAAGACAAAAGAAACCATTCACTGCTAACCCACTATCCAGACTAACGTGAAATACTGAGTTAATTCTAAAAACTAAATAAATAAAGCTTACCCAACTTTTTTATGACTGCAAAATACTGCTTTGGTGTTCTTTTGTTCTGTAGTTTTCCTTTCTAATATCGCTTTACCATGAAAGGTTTTTCTTTTAGGCCTGTATGTTTCCCAACTCTGGCTGTTTCCAGTATCACTCATCAGCCAGCTACTCTACTGCTGCCAAAGAACAGAGTGTAATGTGGAAAATGAGCCATAATGCAGTCTCTGGTAACATGACTGAACATACCATTTCACATGCAGATTGGCTCAAGTGATGACAGTTATTTTTCTCTAGATAGTACTTTCTACATCTCTTTCTCTGGCCAACGCAGGCTTCTCTGACTGTAAGCTTACATCCACCTGATGAGACAAGGCCGACTTTGCACGGGGATGTACTGGCTTGGAGATCTAATGCTCTTCCAATTGGACATTTTATCTTTCCTGTTCTGGACAGGATAGTCCAGAATTTAATCTCATCTGCTTAGATCAGATTAAACTGTGTGCTTTCCAAACCTATAGCCAGAGTACTTTCTTCAGTGTGTGCTTTCTGTTTTGCAGTTGGAAGCAGGCAAAAAGGAGATCAACAAGTAAGGGCTGTTGGAAAAGAGAAATGCGTGTATTTCTTTTGGCAAGGAAGGCACTCCACCGTGAGTGAGAAAGGGACATCAGCATTGATGACAGTGGAACTTGATGAAGAGAGAGGAGCACAGGTGAGCTTTCTGCAGAACTAGGTGGCAGATCTGGTAAGACTCGCCTGCCTAACTAGTCACTACTGGTAAATCAGATTATCATTTTTTTGTCTCCTCTCTTTGTGTAAAGATGTTTTTTTCAGTACAAATAGCCAAACCTCAAAATTACTGTGAGCTTTATTCCAGCTTCCAGAGACACATAAGCTCCTTTATGAATTGTCATTCCCAAATCCTGCTTCTAAAGATTATATTTCTGAGAATGGCTGAAGGAGAATATCTGCTGTCCCTTCAGGAGTAGTCAAAGCAGTTACACAAATCTGTGCCTTCACTTCAAGTACATATTCAGATAACAGGACTGTTTTCAGAGTGCTAAGAGCAGGAGAAGCACTTTCAGCCAGGCCAAGGCATGAAAATACATTTGAAATTTTCAATTTATTTACTCCATATATATATTATTAGGTTATCTTGGTTTCCAGAGGTTCTAGCAGCTGCAGATGCAGCTACTTTGAAATTCAAACAGCTTGCTTTGTCTTAAGGTGGACTTGGGCTTTGTTGTGGCTTCACTGTTAGCAGCATACAAGTTTAAGGTTAGTTTCTGTACTTTGATAGCACTATAATTAGGTTTTTTTAACAACAATGTAGACATGACCAGTAAGAGAGGAGTTCACAGAAGTGTTGCATAAATACATTTGATCCAGAGTGTGAGATTCTGTGCAATATAGCTGATGTAGCAATTGGTTATATCAGTTTCATAATCAAAATGCAATGTTTAATGAGCAAAGAACATGCACATTCTCATAAAAAAGTCTTACATCAAACTGAGAACCAATTTCTGTTCCTACATTATCTTCGTAATAGTTTCAAAGAACATCAGACTAGATGGCCCAATCCTGTAAAAATTCAAATGATGATTAGTTTAAACTAATTTAAATCAATGTTTGTGTGGTATTCCTTATCCTCCACAAGTCTTGATTGTAGGATTCCAGATGGAGGTTTCTTTCAATATGCAGCTCGCATATGAAACCTGTTGCATGCTGATATATATGGTAAATTAAACAATAGGCAGCAATTGTAAAGTAGAAGGAAAGCCATCCATGTGGGTGGCCACAGCTGTATAATTTTTAGTAGTCTACAGAGATTCATTTTCCTGAGTCTGTATACTTGCTTCATTTTTTTAATGAAGAGTGGTGCTTTCAATTCCAGGTACAAGTGCTTCAAGGGAAAGAACCGCCGTGCTTCCTGCAGTGCTTCCAAGGAGGGATGATTGTGCATGCTGGAAGAAGGGAAGAGGAAGAAGAAAATGCACAAAGTAAATTACTGTTAGTTAAGAGCTTCTGCCCCAAAATCCTTTTTTACCTATTGTGAAGGGCTTTGAATTTGGTCTCAACTACCATATTCTGTAGAAATGAATGCCATGAAACCCATGAGGCAACTTTGCAATGCTTTGCTTCAAGGTAGTTTGTTTCTTCTTTGAACATAGAATAGATTTTGTCACTCTAGAGAAAGCTGACTTTCTTGTATAGAAACTCATATAAATTGTTCTAGTTATTTTTTATTAAGCAAAGTGCCTGTTTTCTTTAAAATATGTTCTTTTCTACATAGTCTAGGAAAAAGATTGTTTTCATGAGCAGTTCTCCTGCTCCAAGGAGGACTCTAAGCTTATATTACTCATTCATTACTTTTTGCAATATGTTATTTCTTGAATGCTGGAGTTGAGATAGAGAATTTCAGTACAAGTGTAGCTTGGAGATCATAGAATCAGAGAATGGTTTGGGTTGGAGTGGGTCTTAAGGATCATCTAGTTCCAATCCCTGTGCCATGGGTAGGGACACTTCCCACTAGACCAGGTTGCTCAAAGCCCCATCCAACCTGGACTTCAACACTTCCAAGGCAGCCACAAACTCTCTGGGCAGCCTGTGCCAGTGCCTCACCTCCCTCATAGTGAAGAATTTTTTCTAAATCTCCCCTTTTTCAGCTTAAAGCCATTCTCCCTTGTCCTGTCACTACATGCCCTTGTAAAAGTTGATGTAGCAGTTCTCATCTGAGTGTGACCTCCTGTGCCTAAGGTGGGCAGGGAAGGAGGAGCCGAATAGAAGAACTACCATATTTGTTTCCCTTTTTTTCCTGAATGAAACAGAACAGGCTCTTCTTCTGTGCTAAACTCTTCAACTCTTGATAACTTGTACTCTCGTAGCAAGGTTTCAGAAAGCATCTTTTCTGCAATGGGATTTCTTAAGTAGTATTAGACAAACCTGATGCTTAGCTAGTTGATTCTGTGGTAATATAGGCATGCAATATGTGAAATTCATCAGTATGAGAATAGCTGTTCCAGAGCAGAGGTCTTGATTTTCAATCCCATGTGACTGTGTAATACTGCTGCACTGTTCCTGTCTGCTCCAGGTGACTGGAGGCTATATTGCGTGCGAGGAGAAGTTCCCAATGAAGGAAACTTACTTGAAGTAGCATGTCACTGCAGCAGCCTGCGTTCCCGGACATCCATGATTGTCCTCAATATAAATAAAGCTCTTATCTACCTGTGGCATGGCTGCAAAGCACAATCTCACACCAAGGATGTAGGAAGAACAGCAGCCAATAAGATAAAAGAACAGTGAGTTTCTGACCTATATTTTGGAGGTGTTTGTACAGGCTACCAATTGACTTAAAATAGTCTGTCTCAAAGAAAAGCTGAATTAAATAAAGCTGTCCTCTGAGTACATCTGCAACATGTGCATGCTTGGTAAGCAGGAGGAATGATGGGTAGTTGACTCAGTGTAGTGGGGAAATCATGTTCTGTAATCATTTTCACCTAAGGTCAAATGCACCTATTCTTCCTACAGCTCTAGTTACAGTTGCAAAAAAACCTTGTAATCTCTTTCCATTTGAAGGGAGGTTCTCAATATCTGAATAGCAAGCTAACTCCTAGTTGGTAGGAGGATCAGAATTAAGCCTTGGGTATAAGGAAGAGGAAATTAATTCAGGAACGCATGTGAGGAGGACAGCAGTAGTTAGAAAAACAGGCAGTGAGAATCCCTACTGACAGCTCATGTGAGCATCTCTTCCACTGGGAATGTGATCAGAAATGGTACAGAAATAGTTTCTGAAATTCTGTATCTTGTGTATTGATAATTTTGTCATAATTTTCAAAAGGCCTGTGTTGACATGAAGTGTGCAACAAGCCTGTAGAGTGCTTTTGGGTTCTAATAATGTGAGTGGCCAGCAGGTTTGTGTTTGGGGCAAGAAAACTGGGCTCACTCTCTTTCTGTGTTTTGTAGGTGTCCGCTGGAGGCAGGGCTGCACAGCAGCAGCAAGGTGACGATTCATGAATGTGATGAAGGGTCAGAGCCCTTGGGATTCTGGGACGCATTAGGAAGGAGAGATCGAAAGGCCTATGATTGCATGTTGCAAGGTAGATCTGCATTCCTGGATTTGGCACTCACTTTTTCCTTTTCTGGTCTGTGATATTGTGAGATTGTATGTAAAGATTATATGTAAGATTAAATACAAAGCTTTTGAAGAACATCTTGGTAGCTGAGGTGATCCCTTCAGAGAGATGCTTCCAAAACTCTACTGACTTAAGTAATACTGTTGTAGAAGGGAAGTGCTGGAAAACCAAGTGTTTCATTTTATTCTCTCCCCCTTCTACAGCCCCTCTGTGTTCATGCTGCACAGATCAACAATTAACACCAATGCATTTTGCTTCTCTTCTGAAAAGATTCAGGAGGCAGTTCTGCACACAATTCTTGTCCAATCTTTGCTTTGAAACTGCTAGCAAAGGTAGCAGAATTGATTTACCAAGTGGAAAATGTGTCATCTGGAAACTAAACTCTGAGATAGGCTTCCTTCACTCTAAACAGCAAACCAGCCAGGTATGAAATGGCTGGTAGTAACTAGCCAGGATCAGGTTCAATCTGGTGGCAGCTAAAGCTCAAGTTCTTCATAGCTGTTGTTAGTCCTCCAGCACATCTGGTCATCTTTCTTGATTTTTCAAAAACTGGAAAAATTGCAGTCATTCTAAAGGCAACTTAAAAAAAAAATGTTATTTACATTCACCTCTGGCATTTTCTATTGAAAGTCTTCTTAATTTTTTTACTTTAAAGATCCTGGAAAGTTTAATTTCACCCCCCGCCTGTTCAGCCTCAGTAGTTCATCTGGAGAATTTTCAGCCACTGAGTATGTTTACCCTTCAAGAGACCCTGCTGTCATCAATTCCATGCCATTCTTGCAGGAGGACCTTTACACTGCTCCACAGCCAGGTATGTGCTCTAAAATATTTAAGTAATGGGCAAACAGATAAGTGTTTCCTGCATTGGGCAGTGAGTCAGTAACTGTAATCACTGATAATGTGATTTGTCTCAGGAAGATGTGTGCATGTGATACCTACACAGCAGTTAGTAATTGCAGTAATTTTTCCATTATAAAGATGCTGAGAACTAATCAAATGTACACAAGTCCAAAAAGTTTGCAATAAAAATACATTGTTTATATCAGAGAATCTGAGTTCAGCTGAGGTTCAGCTGGATGAATAACAAAAGGGATTGGTGAGCTTTGAAGTGATACTGTCCTGATCCTGGCAAGCATGCAAGACTGGAGTTGTTTAGGGGATTCTAAGAACTAGTAAGTAGCTGATGGTGAATTTGTTATTTTGTGGCTGTACAGCACTGTTCCTTGTTGACAATCACCATGAAGTGTACCTGTGGCAAGGCTGGTGGCCTGTGGAAAACAAAATTGCTGGATCAGCTCGCATTAGGTGGGCTACAGACAGGAAATGCGCCATGGAGACAGTGCTCCGATACTGCAAAGGTAAAAGATTGCTGTGCCTCGCTGTCTGTGTCCAAGCATTACTGTCCCCAGGTGCTCCCCCAATGTTACTGATAAACATCAGTGTATTTGAGGATATATTCTTCACTCCTTCTTAGCAAACAGTTTGTCTAGTAATGGCTTTGTTCCCAAATTGCCAAGATGCTCTGCTGACTCAGTTCTCAGAGGAAAGGCTTTATTTCTTTTCTGTGTCCCCACTGTGGGACAATACTTCAGACATCAGATTCCTAAAAGTGAATTCTGAGAACACAGCTTCTTAAACCTGAATGCCTTCTGTCTAGGTTCTCTCAGAATTTGTAACCTTCCGTGTATCAAAGGACTGAATGAAGATACTGCCTGCTGATGTAACTGGGTTTTGATTTAGTGAGGGAAGCGGAAAGACTTTGAAGATCAAGAACAAGTCTTACATTGAAACAGATGGCCGTTGGAAATGCTGGAGGACAGAGCTAAGTCTCTGTGTTCATTTCTACAAGACAGAGTTATTGCCAGTCAGATTCAGGCTTTAGTTGATCATCATGTTGAGAGTATACAGACTAGATTATTTCCTGCACTAGCAGAGTTTCTTCGAGACACTGTAATGCTTTCCTCTACTTCATCTAAGGTTATGTGAGGCTAAGAACAGACCTTGCATCTTCTGATAGAGAGTTGAATAAGGAAGGTGTAGGAGTTACCATCCAGGAGAGAAGGCATAAGTAAAGCCAATGTTCTGTTAATTCAGAGCAGTTTCCCACTGGAGTAAGTCACTAGGGCTTAATTGGTGCAAACTGTGTCCTCTTGCAAGAAAATCCTGATCGCTTATAGACCTGGAGACCTCATAATGCCACAGATTTCTTCCATAGCAAATAGACTTTATAACTTGTGACACAGCTGGTCGTAACTGTCATCTTCTTCCATAGACATTTGTATATTTGAAGAGGTAAAGCAATATTCATACTGGAGTCCACCACTACAAGGATAAGCCAGTGTCGCCTTCTCAATCTGGAGGTGGAATAGGAGCAGGAGCAAATGCTGTGTTTCTACCCAGTTGTCTTGTGTCACTGAGAGGAGGTAGTAACACTTGACAAGAGACAGCTGAAAACTGGAGTCAGTGAAGCATGATCTTTATTGGACTGTATTATTGCTCTATGTGGTTCATCCTCTGGTGTCCCTGGCACTGCCCTAACGAACAGCATCATCTGTTTAGGAACGGGGTGCTAAAGACAGGGCAGTAATTGAAAGAGTCTTTGGCAGTTACTGCTGAGTTCCTTAAAGAAGAGGCTAGTTGGCTAGTTACTTGTTCTCCACCACCCCGTTTTTGCAAGTCAGAAGGAGTGAGAAGATGCATTTCTTTGAAGTCATTTCATACAATGTGCTTTGCAGCAGAAGTGAATGTCAGCACAGCATCCATGCAATGAAGTACCCAGAGATGCTCAGCAGGCTAGTGAGAGAGACGGAACTAAGATCCTGTTCCCTCCACTGTTCTTGATACAGTGCTGTAATCTGGCAATGAAAATCATGTTTTCTGGCCCCAGCAGAGATGGAATAAGATACACGTGCTGAGATTTGGATACTTTTCCAGATTTCTGGAACTTCATTGGGTTCAATGATGGGAAAAAGGATAAATACCTTCTGCACTGGATTGAAGTTGCTGCATCTGAGTTTGATGCACAGTGGAAAGCACTTCAGTGACTCCTCAGGGATCTGAAGTTTAGCATATGATCATAGGACAGACTTTTTTGTTGGGTACTTACTCTTCCACTTCTGGCCATGACTTTGCAGCAGTTGTGTCATTTTTCCTTTTTGTGATGGAATAGTTCTCAAGAGCTTTGGGCTATGTGGTTGCACAGATACAGAGAAAATTTCCTACTGTTAAAGACCTATTCCACATGTATCATTTCTGTGCTAAAGCAGACGTGAACATCTTTGGCAGTTTTTTACTGTTCCAGCTATGCTGTCCTGGTGGTCTGTCATTTTCACAATCTGGAATTTTGTCAACCACTGTCAAAATTTCATTGCATCGAGCTGTCAGGGCTGACTAGCTCTTATGTGCAGCTACTTATCAAGGTGGAGAAATTGCATTTCAGGAGATACCAATGCTGCTGAACTTGCTTTGACTACCAGAATATAGTTAAGTGATCAGAAGCATTAAAATGCTTTTTTCTTATTTTTCTCTCTCCATTTCTTTCCTCATCTCTTTCTATCTCCACCCCAGCTTTGTGGGCTTATTTGTTGTTTTTTTTTGTTTTCTTTTCCTGGCTTGCAATGTTTAACTACACGATGGTATGAAAGAGACTGATTGGCAGCTCTGGATATGTCATGAATATACCTATCAGTTCTCCTTGAGCATAAATCTTACTTAACTTGTCCAAATGTCTTGAAAGTGTTTCTGTGGTTTTATCTGCTAAATCAGCAGTCTGGAGAGCTGAGCTGCAGAATACAAAGGGAGGGAAGAATCTGGTTTGCCCTTCAGTAATTCTTAGTGAGGAGATCAGCTTGTGCTGAGGGCAGAATTCATGCAATAAAAATGTTTCTCCACTTTACATACAAGCTCATCTTCCCTGTACCAGAACATTAGCAAATACCACTGTCCTTTTATTTCTTGGCTGAATTACTGAGAGTGGAGCAGTGCAACTAGAGCAGATTCACATGTTTTTTAAATGTAAAGTTTTTAAGTGGTTCTTGAATCATTCCTAGTAGAATGAAGAAATAAACCGCAGTGAAAATATGTAGGAGAGAAGGCTTAAAATCAAATATTCAAATGATACATCTCCTGCCTAAATTGTACAGTTAACACCCTCACATTTTAATACATGTATTAGACTGCTCCACAGAGCTTTCAACTCTAGTATTCAGTTTCTTGTGAACATATTCTCTCTTACCAGTTTGCTCCTACCTTCTGATGTCAATCCAAACCAGTAATGTTCAGGTTTTGCAGACCTAGTGGAACAGCAATGTCCAGCCAGGCTATCCATTTGCATTCAGCACAGGTTATTACAGGATTACTCTGGGGTGCCCCTCAGCAACAGGGAGGAGAGGGTTGTGTTCTTTTTGACCCTTCTGCCTGATAGCCCACATGCATCAAGTGCAGGTAGGGAATACAGTGAAAAACAGGGTCTAATTACACACTTTGGAGAAAATCTTAGTGCATGAAAGACGCTCTGAGATTGAATGTAGGGAATAACAGAATTCTGCAAGAATTAGTTTTTAGGGCAGCTACAGCCCTTAGAAGTGAGGTGGTATCCTGTTTCTCTGTTAGTTTCACCTGGACTTCATAATCTGGAAGAACAGTTTGATTAGCCTGAGTTATTTGAATCTAAGTAAGATGAAGATACAATATTTTTTGAATGATAGCTCCTCCCAGTCCCTGCCTGCCTGTCTCCCTCTTTCCAATAATATTTGGAGTTTATCAGGGCTTTTGAATCCTTGGAGAATCAAATCATTCAACCAGTAGGGCCTTTTTTCTACCAGTACTTGGTGATGACTGTAACTATTTGATCTGATACAGCATCATTTCGAGGCAGGTTTATGTCCACATCTTACGTAGTGTGCACACATACATGTTTTAAAGAAGCAGGACTTTGAAAATCATCAGTAATTGCCATCCAGCTAGTGCAGTGTCTCTGTTAAATCTCAGATCTCATTGCTTTGAATTTATAATACCAAAATTGTTGCATTACACCTCAGTATCCCAATTTAAGAGCAGTTTAAGCATCCTCAGTTAACCCTCCAATCTTAAGCTTTATTTGCTGTTGGCAGGACACTTCTGCTGAGCGTACCAGAAGGTTTTATTTGCCTGACTTTGGCTAATTTCAGACCATGATGCTCTGCTTACTCTATTCTAAATCTATTTCTGTAAAATAATAAATAACATTAGGTTAGGAAGTAACTGGGGGGGATTTTCAGCATACATGGTTTGATCTTGTCAAATCAGGTACAATAAAAGGCAGATTTAAGAATACCAAAAAACATGTTAAAAGGTGTCATACTGCATTTAAAAAAGCATAATGGTGAAATTTATTCTTTCTGCCTTGGATTAATTCCGCTTTTCAGAAAAGAATCGATTAAACTTGCTTACAAGGTAGCTTTGAACAGTGGGTGACATTGCAAAATACGGTACCATTTGTAATTTCTCTTTTTTTATTTTGACTGGTTTTAGGGAAAAATGTAAAGAAGCCCCCCAAATCCTATCTAATTCATGCTGGCCTAGAGCCTCTGACCTTCACTAATATGTTTCCAAGTTGGGAACACAGGGAGGACATCGCAGAGATCACGGAAATGGTAAATCTTTTCATTGCACAGACTCTTTCCTACTGCTAGTAATTGTATCCCTTGTTGTCAGTAACATTGGTTGGTTGTGCTGTCAAGCCCCAAAATCCAGAGGATGAACTTAAAAAGTAGGGTACAGGAGTCTGCACAGGAATAAAATAACGATGTGGCTAAATATTAACTGGGAGTGTGGATATCAGAGGCATTCCTGGTTGTTTTTCGTGTAACTTCTCATTCTTTTCTTGTTAGAAATGGGAAGACAGTATTATCTAAATCATCTCTTAGAAAAAGATGTGCTAGAATTTAGCAGCACAACTGTTTCAATCATGTGAAGCACATGGCAACCTGCAGTTCTGGTCTGCCCTTCAGGCTCAAAGTGCAGGAGAGCAAAATGCCTCACAAAGGATCAACTGGCTGCAAGAGCTCCAGCATTGACTGCCCCACCTGGGAAGCAGAGTCACAGCTGAATTACATGAGACTGTTTAAAAGCCTTCAGTCAAGGGGCATCTCAAGGCAAATGACATTTCCTGTTTTGTAAGTCTTCGGCAGCCATCAGTAGTGGAAAATGCTGGCTTCATGGCTAAACACATAATTCAACCTTAAACCAAGATTCTAGGGGTACAGGGTGTCCTGCTAATCACAGGCCTTCTTTTAGCTGTGAAATTGTTGTAGGAAAGGGCTGTGTGCAGAACTGGAAGTATAGCTTTGTGCTCCTTGGACCAGGCAGTGTAGGCTGATCCCATGCCATCTGCAGACTGCAGCCGGGAGCAGATGGTTTCAGCATTGTGATCCTGTTCTCTGTTTTCCTTTTCTCCCTATAGGATGCAGACGTTTCTAATCAGATAATCCTTGTGGAGGATGTGCTGGCCAAGCTGTGTAAAACAGTGTATCCATTAGCAGAGCTCTTAGCTAGGCCTCTACCTGAGGGGGTTGACCCACTGAAACTTGAAATTTATCTTTCAGATGAGGATTTTGAGGTAAGGAGAGAATAGGTGCACTGTTACTCTGTGAGTGTGTATCTAACCATGCTATGAAGTTATTTGACAGTTTTGCTAGTTATAAGTGTAATATACTAATGGTATGTCCTCTCATTTTAAACGTAGGTTGCATTAGAGATGACAAGAGAAGAGTACAATGCACTGCCATCTTGGAAGCAGGTTAATCTGAAGAAGGCAAAAGGACTTTTCTAAGTTGTGTTTATTGGAGTGAACACTAAAGGGCTGTCTGTTTTCACTTTCTATGCCCTTTAGAAGAATTGTACCCCACATTTACAGAATAAATAGAAATAACCTGAAGTTATTAGTGACTACCTATCTGGCAGTGTGTAATATTATAAAAGGCCAAGAGAACTCTTTGGAAATGGAATTCAATTTCTTAAAGGTAATGTGGTTAAGTTCTACTCTCCTATGCACTTAAACAGTAGTTTCTTGAGCTACTGCTGCAGGTGTCCTTTGGCTATATACAATACTTGCCATTTTTGTTTTTGAAGAAGTTCTCTTTGTAAAGTGTTATTTTGTTAGTTTGTGGATTACAAAGAATTTATATTTATATAAACACATAGAACAAGTATGTATTTAACAATGCAATATATATTCACTTCCAAGACTTTCATGTCAAAACTACCGAAGAGTAGCCAGATGGCAGTTGCTTGTACTAAATTAGCTATACCACCAATATGTATCTCCTACGCATTCTGAAGAATTCCTCTTTGCAATAGCTAATGAATTGTCCTCAGTGCTGCTTCAGGTGCTAAGCTGAACAAAGCGTTTGTATTTATAGCATGGATTTCTTGAGAAACTATGTGAATCAACCTTTATACTTTATTATCCAAAAAATGTATAGTGCCTTGTTTTTTGTGTACAGTTTATATACCAAAAAAAGGATTGGTCTGCATTTTGAAGATGGCTTAGAATGGTCTCCTACATTACTTTTATAATAGTAGAAATAAAAACATCTCAGTTTCTAATCCGTGTTGTAAACATTAAACATGTCTTTTGTGATAAAAGAACCGAAAGTAAAAGCTTCTGAATAAACTCTTAGCAATGCCCTGACTTGTCACTGTTTTGTACTGTAACCTGTACTGAGTCATTGGAACCTTCCATGATACTTTTATCAAAGTATTTTAATCTTTGCTATCTTCAGGTGTTGTACAGAGCTATAATTTGAGAAGCAGACAATGTAGAAAGTAATCAATGTATGACATAAAATCAGATCATGCAACGCTTTAATGCTGAATGTCGGAACAGTCACACAACCCCTGCATCCTTTGGGTTTCCCTGTTTTGTACATGAAACTAAACTTTTTCAAACTCTGAAAACATCTTTTCAACCTTTGTGCAATTGGGAGTAAACTTGAACTGAAAATGCATATGGCATCGTGTCCATTCTTTCAGTAAGCACCAGATTCAAAATTGTTTCCATTCAGCTAATTAGAACATTGAATCGAGTAAAAATTTGCTATTGTTTGAAATTGTTTCAGGCATTTGGCATTTCTGTTACTACTCATGTGGTTCCCCTCTGGCAACCAATAGATTTCACATTTTCATTCCTGCCAGTATAAGCTTAATTCTGCCCTGCAGCTATTCAGAGCTCTTCCTGCCTCCATAAAAAGCTCTTGCTCTAGTCATTCTCCTAGGCCCAAGGCAATGAGTTAAGGCCTTTGAATGTGTGGGGTGTAGATTTCACCAAGATCTGCAATAAATATTGCTCCATAGTTAAAATTAGTCTTGTTTTGACGATGGGTTGATAAGTTATAAGCTAGCATTCAAGTAAATAAATGCAAAGCCTAGAAATACTTGAGTGCTATTCACCTGAGCATAGATACTAAAGGTCACTTTTCAGCACTGCTGTATTTCCTTCGTAATGGTGTCTATCAAGAACTGAAATGAAATAACCCAAGAAAAGGGTAGCAACAGTATTCAGAGCCAAGATGCTTCATATATAGCCTCCAGCAAAAAAAGGTGCTTAGATGTCTCATAGTTCATCAGAGGTCCTCAGCTACATCTTCTGCATGGGCTATATCACTGCTTGGAAAATACAGGGCTTTATAGCGACAAGTTTCTATTTCAAGCACTGAGAGGTTTCCAAAGTCACTGCTGTATTCATCTAGGTATTTTTGCACCCAAATATTTTCCTCTTCCCCCTCTCTGGTGATAAAATCAAGCAAGAATTAAGGTTTGTTTATGCATGTTCAGTCTGTACCATGGAGGTAGCAGGTTCCTCTGTTTTGATTTCTCTCTCCAACAGAGAGCTGATTTGCATAGCATGATTGACCTTGGTTTGTCCTCTGTCATTTGTTTTTGATTTTGAAAACACTGTCAGTCCTCTAAGTGCTGCTGAAGGGCAACATCCACCCACCCTTAAAGCCTTTAGACTCTCAACTAAATGACACACCAGCACAGGGACCTGCAGGCAGTGAAACAACCTTCAGAGCTGTCAGCTCTCAGAGTTCCTGTAATTGTTACACAATTTGGTATCTCATGTCCCAGTTGAGGAGCCAGGACACAGAACCCAACTTCCTCCTTCAGTACTTCACTGAAACAACAGTGCCTAGGGAAGCCTCAGGGGTTTGCAGAAAACAGAGTATTTATGTCCTTAATATACATATTATTTACCAAAATGCTTTCCTGAAATGTGAAGCTGACAGAAAGCAAGTCAGTGTAAGGCCCCAATCAGAGCTGTGGGTTATGCTTTAATTTTGTGCTGTCTTCTCTCTCTGCTGTGGGGATGCCAGTTATGGTTGGAAATTGGAAAGAGCCATTAAAACCTTCTTGAAACTGTTTCTGCAGCCCTATATGGAAAATATGGCTGAAACAGGTTTTGTCTGGGTAGGAGGTTGGTTGGTTGCTTGCATGGGTTATCTCGTGCTGTTTCCTTGTTTCAAATAGACCCTCAAGAACAAAATGTGCAGGATGAATTCAGAGGCAAAGTATGTGGTACAGGAACCCTGTATGTGGAAAAGGCAGTACCTTGGATACAGCATTCTGCATTTTCTGTCAGTCTCACAGCTGCCAGGCCCTGAGCCATAATTCTTATCTCCTATGGTTTTAAACCATTCGATGCTAACTCTTAAAAATACTGCTCTTAGGTTGCACAAGCATTGCTGCACACGTAAGGATTTGTTAGCAGTGAAATGGGCTGGAAAGGTGGATACATTACTGTGCCAAAACAGCAAATAAAACATTATGTCCAAAAAAATCTGCAGCCTTTATGCTTCAGCCAGAAGAGGAGAGAAAATGGAAGGAAGGTAAGTAGGTAGGGGGAGAAAAAAACAATAGTAATCTTTAACAGTTTGGGAGAGCTGGTTTTTGTCCACCAATGTCCCATCAGTCTTGCAAACAGGTTTTTAGCTGAGCAAGAGTTGTTGACACACACAACTGGTGAGAGCTGATTCTGAGCTTCTCGGTAAGCCTGAGGTGCTTTTTTTGTGATGGGGGCAAGCATCAGGCTGCCACAGTGCAGCCCAGGTTCTGCAGAGCCCACACAGTTAAAGGCATTGTCTGGCCCTTTTGAGCACAGCCCTTTTGTCCTCAGCCAGTCAGAACTGCCTCTGAGGACACACGGGCCGGCATGGGTAGGTGAACATCTTTAACCTTCCTCCTGAGACTGAATATGCGAACTGATCTTTGAAGGGGATGAAGGAGGTTGGGGTGCAGTGCTTGGAACACCAGGTTGGTTCTTCCTCCTCTGCTCTTGTATTTATATGCCCTGTAAGTTTAATGCAAATTCTGTGTTGTTTTTCTGTGATTTGAACTGTGCAGGAAGGTGAGCCCCTGGAAGAACAGCTAAATGTGAGTAACTCCTCTTCCTGCTGCTATCCTGGTGAGTTAGTAGCTAAAACTGCACAAAGAACAGTCTGGAGAGTCAGTACAGTTTCCTTACTCACGCTGGCTCTTTGGCTAAGTTTTCTTAAAACCTGTGACTATGGTACTGTTGTCATAGTGTTAGTTTTTCTCTATCTAATCCAACTATCCTGGTCCTATAATAATATTTAAAACCCAGCTGAAATAGTTGAATAATATTTTCCCTTCACGTTAAGCCTTAGCATGTGTGCCGTGCTGGCTTATGGCTAGCAGTATTTTTCTGCATGCTGACTTCTGAACTTGGAGGTGAACAATGTAAAAACCTCTCCATGGACAGAGGCATGGCTCAAATACTCAAGCAGTAACTATGCCAAATCCCAGGAAGAAGAGAATGGAGCAGCAGCAGACAGGAGGGCAATTCCAGCCCCTGCTCTACCTGTGAAGGAATCTGATACCTCTCCAAAATCAGTGTGTCTTGGTTTAGCAAAGGTGCAAGGCAACCCACTTGCTCTGTGTCTCACAGGTGGTCTTAAGCTGTGGGTTTGGCAGCCCCAGGACCTGCTCTGTATCAGGAATGTTTTGTGTAGGATTTTCCAGTTTGGTTTTGTGAGACTTGCAGGGGGATTATGGAGCCAAGTGTCGGTATTTCATCAGGCATGCAGCTGGCAGCCCTATCTCATGGGGAGGACAGTCCCCCTCCACGTTCCTCTGTGCCCTGTGGTGGCCAAGAAAAGCGTAGACTGGGATCCAGTCATGCAGGGGCTACTCCTACAGCTGGAAGTCACTGAAGAAGCAACCCCAGCCAGCCCATAAAACTGCATGAACTGAAGCTGAAGCAAAGCAAATCTTTTATCTCTGGCCTGTGCTTCTCCTGACATGCAGCATATTTCAGAGGAAAATGAGAGTGCCATACACTGTGTGCACACCACCATGTTTCCTGCATCTCAGCTACTTTGCCTTTGGGTGCTTCCTGCCCTTTATTCCTTGGGGAATGGGTACAATGTTCACAAGCACCAAGGCAGCAGACACACGAGATCAGCATTAGGGGCTGGATCCCTAAGCACTTTCATGCCGAATCTTGTGCTCCCTCTAAGGATGTGCAGCCCTAGAGGCAAAGATGGCCCCATCCTGTTACAGCAGTTGTAAGTAAGGGCAGCCTCATGACTTGGGGTCCACGTGCAGTCCTGATGCACTGACAAAGCAGAAAACACAGTGCCACTTGTATAAAGCTTTGTCAATCACTCTTGCTCAGTGTAGCCCCTTAGATTAGCACAGGAATATATTTCCCAGCAAGGACCAGACTCTGGGCAAATTTTTTACATCCTGTTGCTAAAAGATACAATATTTACACAAAAGAAACAGCCTTATTTTCTGCTCTCTCATCACAGTAAAGAAACCAGGGTACTTGAAGAAAACTTTCATTTGTGTTTTCAAATAGAAAGTAGAATCACTTGTAGATACTCATGATAAGAGCAACTGAAAATGCACCTGAGGTCCCTGGCTCTGTTACACGTCTGCCTGCACACAGTCCAGCCCTTGGACTGTGACCCTTGCAGTCATGCATCTCTATGCCTACGGCTTTACCAACCTAACCAAGCTGGAAGGGGCCTTGAGGAGGTTCTCTCCCACCTGCTTATACCATGGCTGCAAACATTACCTAACCACCCCAAACTTCCACTCCCTCCTCTGCAGGGACCTGATCATGGAACTACTCACCAAGATACCAAACCAGAAAAAAGAACACATGCATCTGCTGGAAGAGCAAGGGGAGAGCAAGAGCAGGAGAGAGCAACTTGCCGTGTCCGCTTTCCAGTATTACCAGCTGATACCGGTTCAGCTTCAGTTTTGCACTTCAGATGTACATTCATTTCCCAGTTGCAATTGCTGAGCCACTTGTGCTGTAATAACAGCACTCTGCTACTTAATCGCTTTAATTTAGAAATACTCTGTATGAAGCGGTAACTGTTTCTTTGTGGGGCTATTAATTGTCTTTACGTAGCCAGTAAACACTTAGTAGCCTTGACAGGATCGCTGCTCTTGGTGACTGCCTGCAAAGAAAGGCGCCTGCCTCCCAGCTCCAGAAATTGGATGCTGTATATAATAATGTTGTTGAAGTGGTAACACTTTATTATAAGTGCCTCTGTTCATTCACTCTATGCTTTGTAAATTGCTCATGACTTATAGAAAGAAAAGTAATTGATTTGGCTTGGTTTGCTTACAGGGACCCAGGCAATCATCTACTGCACTTCTATAGCTTTTTTTGAACTTAGCTCATTTATGCAAGTAGTTTCCAAGTAAAATCTCAGCTAGTTCTAATGCTTTTTTCTTTTTCCAACTCTGACTGCTACCTTCACTTCAGTGGAGTCTTACAACTTAACTGTGTGGGGTTTTATTAAACAACTCTAATGTTTATGTTTCAGGAATATGATTGCTGGTGCCTTACTGCGTGGTGGGAAGGTATTCCCCACCCATCCCAAATTCTTTCCAAGTGGTTTATTAGTGATTTGGGAAGGATGATTCTCTATTTCAAAAAGTACTTCCACACCTTGGCTGCAGACCAGAAGCAGAACCGTGCCGCACCATACCACACCACATCAGTGCGATAAATACTAAGGAACGTGGCACACTCCACAAAGGAAAAACTGCCAGAGAAGTCTGAGGTTTTGACTTTATTCAGAGGCCTCTGGTTTACTTTAGTATCAACATTTCCAGCAAAAGAGGCTTAATTTCTGCAGTGCTTTTTGATTTAAACAGAGCCATGTGTTCTGCCAAACATGACTGCTGGGTGAGCAAAGACCGGCTGACAACATTTGCAGAGGCAGATGCAGCACTCAAGGCTGGAAGTAAAGTAAAGGACAAAAGGAGCAGCCAAAATTACACAGAGCAGCAACAAGAATGAACTTTGGGAGCCCAGAGTCTGAGCAACAGAGGGACAAGTTGGAGCCCTTCAGGAACGACCTGTGAAGATGAGATCCTCTGGAACCACCACTGGGTTTGGTACCAGTTTGAACAAAGAGGATAACACAGAAGATCTAAAGTTTGTCCTTAACATATATGCAAAGTGAATATAAAGTGAGGTTTATGAGGAGTCTGTATTGGTTTGACAAATTAGATACAACCTTATCCCAACACACCTCACTTGTTGATGTTCATAGACCATAAGACCAAGTGCTTGATGAGTATGTGGGTGAGGATCTTACCACAGTAGCCTCATTTCTGATGGCACAGGACAGGCTGTGAGAGCCTGGTAGCAGCAGCTTTGCTTCCAGGTTGTATCTTCAGCATGAGATTGACCCTTACCGGACTCAAACAAGTGTGAAAGTGGAGCTTCTGGAAGCACCTTGTGCATGTCCCTCTACTCTGCACTTGTGAGACCTCACCTGGAGCATTGTGTGCAGTTCTGGTGTCCTCAACATAAAA